>BDUI01016290.1:37111-48243 GCA_002335545.1 Apodemus speciosus
GTGCTCCTGTGGGCTGGGCCAGGGTGTCGCCTCTCGTCTGGCTCAAGTGGAAGTGGCTGGCCTCCTCTGCCTGCCCTTGGGTTCGCATGCCCTCCCACGCTGACCAGGAACCAGCGCTTGCACTGGAAATGGTGCTGGTGAGGGTGCTTGGGAAGGAAGGAGGTGCCCAGGATTGGATAGAGTGGCCGCAGTGACTTGCTGTAACAGCTGGGTGGCTTTSTCTGCACACTGTCATAGGACTGGGGCCTTGGGAGCTTTGAGTCCCAGGGGTGTTGGTGTTGCGGTAGGCATCGGCAGCATGGGATTGGGCGCCTGAGATCACTGTCTGTTCCTTCCAGTCCCGTAGCGTGGACAAGCAGCATGCTGTCATCAACTACGACCAGGACCGTGACGAGCACTGGGTGAAGGACCTGGGCAGTCTCAATGGGGTGAGTGCACTGGGCCCCTGCTTGGCCCCACCCCTCCATGATCGCCTCCAGGRACCTGTCCAGAGCCCACGCCGGCCGAAGACGAGGCCAGATCTCTATTGGGCTAGGGAGGCACAGTGCTAGGAGATGAGTGTCCCCCCAAAAAGCAATGAGTGCCCGCCCCCACCTGGGAAAGGGAGTGTGTGTCTCTTTGGTTCTTTGGGACTAGGGAAGGAGGGAGGCCTTGGCTGTAAGAGTGGGGAGCTGGATATGGCGTAGAAGGACAGGGACAAGYTCTCTGTGGCTTCGTGCATCTGTCCTACCTGGACATGTTCCGTTCTACATTTGTCAGACGTGGTCCATCCCAGGACCCTGTTTCAATAAGAAAACAGACTGACCTGTCCCCGCCCGTGCAGTCCTGAGAAGGTATCCCACAGTTACCCCAGTGTGTCTTGCCTACCAAGATGTGGCATTACCCTCAACTCCCCCCTCCCTGCTCCACCCTTCTATAGTGCAGCCCCTCCTGCAGGGGCTTTGTGGCAAGTAGGCATTTCCCTTGCCTCCACTGGACTGTGGAGGACCGCCAGGGCATCTGACCCCAGTCCCAGTCAGGGTTTCCCTCCTGGGCCCTGCAGGGTCTGCTACCTGTGAGTTCTGCTCCTAGACAGTGAGCCAGGAACACAGGAAGGCCCTGCTTAGGCCTCCTCCCCCTCCCCTTTCTTCCTCAGACATTTGTGAATGATGTGCGCATCCCRGACCAGAAGTACATCACTCTGAAGCTCAATGACGTCATCCGCTTTGGCTACGATATCCTTCTCTGAGGGACTCCCCTACTTTGCCCCGTCAGGACTGAGGCCACGGTTGCTCTGCTCCTAAAGCAGATGAGGGGATTTCTAAGTCACAGCAGGGGCCCTCAAGCTTAGAGGTTTGACTCCCTCTGGTGGAGGGGCTTGTCTGCCCCTCGCCTCAGCCTGTGAGGTCACTGAAAGACTGGAGAACTTGGGGCCCGGAGTCCTGGCTTGACCTTGAGTTCTGAAGCCTGGATATTCTGCATTCCTGAGTATGTTGGGGCATGATTGGTCCTCCCCGAGAAGGTCTTCCCACCTCCAGGAGTCTTTGAGTCTACCCACTCGCCATTGACGACTCCAGTGCTGCGGCCACAGGTCCTTCCTGCTCCTCCTGTTCTGTCTTCTCCTTAACTCGTAGCYACATTCCAACATGTACGTGCTAGAGCGTGTGCAGCACCGACTCCCTGAGGAGGCTCTCAAGGTCAGTGCCGAGGCGGCCCAGGGCTAAGAGAGCCCCTCTTTGGGACCCCTAGCCGGCCATTCTCTGCTTCCGCTCTGGTCTACCCCTAGACACATTCCCCGGGCTCCTGAGCCACCCTCTGCTGGCTGCAGGTACCATGAATCAGGGCTGCTCGGCCTGCCCTGCTGGATGGCCCAGTCCAGCAGGTGAGAAGTAGTCATTACCCTGAGGCTTATACAGCGACAGACGGTAGGGCAGCCGGGGAGGCGAGGGCTGAGCGGCGGGCCTACTGCAACGGTTGGAGCTTTGGGGGCCTCCAACTATAACCCTGGACCTGTCAAGTCAGGTAGTGAGTAGGACACAGGGACTGTGGCCCAGGAGAAAGCCCCAGAGTGGGGAAGCAGTGGCTAGGGGTGGGCCACCTAACAGGAGGCCAAGGTCCCCTGGGAGTAGAGGACACTACTGTGGGCCAGGCAGGGTACAAAGCCAGACCACACTCCTGTGCCCTGACCCGCCCAGGGGAGGATACCGGAAGGATTTAATTAGACCAGCAAGGGCGGGGCAGGCAGTGCGTCCTCTGGGTTGGTGTCTGAGACTCCCGAGGTCACACTGGTTGGAGCCTCATCTAGGCTCCTGAGACAGCCCTGTGTCTCCTTTCTTCTACTTGTATGGGTCAGAGAGCTTTGAGCTCTTGTGTGAACCCTGAGTGGTCTATCCTTACCCAGTTTTCCAAATGAATTTGTAAAGCAAGAGGTCACGTAGCTAGGCCCCTGAGTGGCCCGTTCCAGTGGGGCCCGGAGGATGCCGGTCTCTAGGTTCTGCTCTTGTGATCCTGCCCTGCCTGCTTCCTCCCGTCCAGAGAAGCAAACTCCACTCTGCCTAGCTRTGTGAGCTAGGGCATCCTCCGCGGGTCTAGACCCTGCGCCGCCTCACCAGATGGCCCTCACCAGATTTGTTTGTGGGGGAAAGGCAGGCTGGCACGGCACCCCTTACCTTGCGTGCTTGCCCGCAGCACGAGAAGTACACCAGCCAGCTGCAGGTGAGCGTCAAGGTCTCTGCACCCAAGAGGGGTGATGCGCTGCCGGATCACACACCCTACTGCGAGTCCTCACAGCCCAGGCCAGAGAAAGGGGACCGAAGACACGGAGCAGGTAGGCCATGGGTGTGGGGACCAGGATGGGTAGGGGAAGGGCCACGCAAAATACAGAGCCACTCAAGGCCTTTCTGTCTCTATCCCTGTCACCCCTTGCCCCTCTGCCTGCCATCTTTCCCTCCTGTACCCCATGGGACTCCTCATCCCAGCTTGCACTCCTGGTTCTCAGCACAGCTGTGGGCATAGGCCTGCTTAGCCCTGGGCTTGCCTTGTGTATGTGCACAGGCCTCCCCACGCATGCTCACTTTTCTTGGACCCCAGGGCCACCAGCAGTTGATGGGTCATTAGACGCCAGCCCGTGTGGTCTGCAGCAGGTCAGAGGTAGACAGGTTTTAATTTCCTGAAGTCAGGTGTCTGTGCCTGATTCTGCAGATCACACGGCCCCTGGGGCTGGGGTGGTAGCTGAGTGCAGGTAAGACCTGACATACATTTAGGGGGCTGCTGTAGAGGGGGGTGGTATCTGGGTCTGGGTGCGCGTGGGGATAGCATGTGACAGAGACAGGAGATGAGAGTCCTGCCTGCGTATGCAGTGGTGGACTGGGCACCAAGTTCTTCCTACATCAAGAAGGTCACCTTGCTGCCCAGCCTTGGCTAACATCTGCTGTGCCCCGTGGGTCAGCCCATGTGCACACATGCGGAATCTTGTACTGCTGCTGTGTGGCTGAGATACAGGTATACTCTGGACCTGTGTCTACCTCTGCAAAGACTGCTGGGGACTGGGCAGGTGTCCAGTCATCTGACCTGTCCTGAGCACCTGTCAGTGTCCAGGCTGTGAGTACACACAGCTGGTGACAGTGGCCCAGGGCTGTCCCCAAGGTTATAGCAGGTGCAGCCAGCCTGGCAAATAGGTTTTGCAGCCCTGCAGAGCACAGCACCTTGGAGGACCTCAGACAGGCTTAGAGAGCACTGTCCGCGGCAGACACAGCACATTGGAGGACCCCAGACAGGCTTAGAGAGCACTGTCCGCGGCAGACACAGCACATTGGAGGACCCCAGACAGGCTTTAGAGAACACTGTCCGCGGCAGACACAGCACATTGGAGGACCCCCRACAGGCTGAGAGCACTGTCCGCGGCAGACACAGCACATTGGAGGACCCCAGACAGGCTTAGAGAGCACTGTCCGCGGCAGACACAGCACATTGGAGGACCCCAGACAGGCTTTAGAGAGCACTGCCCTGCGGCAGACACAGCTGCTTCAGGGACCTCTGCATACAGCGCTGGGTAAAGAATGAGGCCCTTGGACCAGCGGTCAGAGAGCCAACAGGAGAAGGGCATGGATGGTGGAATAAGATTAGTGCGTAAGTAAGGCRTGCCGCAGGGGAATGAAACCCATCATTTGCATATGGTAATTTTGTAAAGAGTGGAGTCCCTGGGGGACAAGGAGACTTATGGGATACGCCGAGGGATAGCCTCCATTCCTCAGGGACACTTGCTGACCGATAGGTAGTCTAACCTGCAGACCTTGCTGCCTGCTGGTGTGAGCACCGGGTCAGTAACCAAGCCATCGGACCCAGCAGAAATGAAGGGGCTTATGGGAGACAAGGCTGTTTTTACCTCATCGCCGACACCCTGCCCTGGGGCACCGGACTCTCTTCTTGCCCATATCTGAGCTGGAAACCTAGACTCATGGGAGATAGAATGACAACTTCTAGACATAGAAGATCCTAACACTAAAACAAGTGCACCTAACTGTCACATTGGCCACTCAGACTGTGGTGGCCCTCACCCCAGGGCTACCCATTGTGCCAGAGCCATTTATAGAACCTTAGAAGAGGCCAAACCGTATTGATGGGCTCTTGTCGCCTCGTATACATACTGTAAGGCAGAGAACGCTGTCCGGACTGTGCCTCCTGAGAAGGGCCTTCCTACATCACCACCGCGAGAGGCTTGGGCAGGGCTCGTGGTCATCCTCACCCATAGAGGTGGACACAGGCCCAGAAGGTCAACTGGCCGGTCAGACGCTTGAACAGGGCAGGGCCCCGCAGGGAGGAAAGGCCGCAGGGCCTGGTCCACAGACTAGCCCTGTTCCAGACCTWMGCGTTGGAGGCCATAGCACCCTAAGTCCTGAACTCTCCCGCAGAGGCGGTAGCTTACCGCACGCCCCTGTACGGGCAGCCCTCCTGGTGGGGTGAGGATGACAGCGGCACACCGTCTGAAGACCGGCACCAGGAGGAACCCTACCCAGGTGAGTCTGTGCGCCCGCTAGGACTGGGTCAGAGGGTAGCAGGGTGGCTTTTAAAGGGCTTGGCCTGAGGACCTCTCCCCACAGAGCGTCCCAAGGACCTGGCACAGCAAAACGGTGAGCTAGACAGCTGCCGCGCTCCTGCCGGGCCACCGGACTTCTCCTTCAGACGTGAGCCCAGCTACTTTGAGATCCCCACGAAGGAAGCCCCACAGCCACCACGGCTCCCTGAGGTGCCACCGCAGGAAGTGCCCACGAAGGACCGGGAGTCAGGTGCTGGTGGGACGACCCCTGTGGTGCAGAGCCACGCCTCCTTCACCATTGAGTTTGATGACTGCAGCCCAGGCAAGGTGAAGATCAAAGACCATATCACCAAGTTCTCCCTGCGCCAGCGGCGACCCCCCAGCAAGGAGACCACACCCGCAGAGATGGTCTCCGCCGAGACCAAGGTGGCCGACTGGCTGGTGCAGAATGACCCGAGCCTGCTGCGCCGGGACGGCCCAGGGGATGACCGCCACAGCACCAAAAGCGACCTTCCTGTCCACACTCGAACTCTGAAGGGTAAGTACTGCCCGGCCCGGGGCTAGTTCTTAAGCTAGCAGGTGGTCTGCCTGTCCCCACACCCACCCTGTCAGTGGGGGCCGGGATGGTTTGGCTGGTTGTCACTGTCCAGTGAATTGGCCAGGAATCACCTGCCTGGACTAGGTGGGGGAGCGAGGGGGCAGCCAGCGTCTGGTGTGTCGTAGTCACTGAGCCCCCTGTGCCGGGCTCCCGGTGCTGCAGSGCTCCCTTCCGCACGGGTATCAGTTTGCATCTATTCCCAGTGGGCKCCCCGAGACTGCTCTCGCTACTGACGAATAAGGGTTCTCTCAGGTCACAAGCATGAGGATGGCACACAGAGTGACTCGGAGGACCCCTTGGCCAAGACTGCGTCGGTGTCTGGAGCCCCAGCCGAGGCCAGTGGGGAGCAGGTGCGGCTGCAGAGGCAGATCAAACGGGACCCTCAAGAGTTGCTGCACAACCAGCAAGCCTTTGTCATTGAGTTCTTTGATGAAGATACACCCCGCAAGAAACGCTCACAGTCCTTTACACACACCCCGCCTGCAGACCCCAAGGCTGACAAGCGTCGGGGTCCTGGGACTGCAGACAGAGAACGTCCTGGTGTCGCGGTCCGTGCCCCTGGCAGCAGCTCAGGGCCACAGAGGGCCAGCTCGCTCAAGCGAGAGAAGACTGAGGAGCGACTGGGCAGCACTTCCCCCATTCCCCGCGGCCCCACGCGCCCCTTCGGCAGTGTGGGGCGTCGCTCCCGCCTGGCCCAGGACTTCATGGCCCAGTGTATGCGGGACAGTTCCCCAGCCACCAGGCCCGGCCTCGAGAAGACGCCTCCAGTGCTGCCCGCCCCTCTGACACCCCGAGGAGCCAGCCCTGTGACCCCCTCGACCACCCCACCGCCTCCCACTGACCCTCAGCTGACCAAGGCACGCAAACAGGAGGAGGACGACAGTCTTAGTGACGCAGGCACATACACCATTGAGACAGAGGCTCAAGACCGAGAAGTGGAAGAGGCTCGGAAGATGATCGACCAGGTATGGCGTGTGGTCACGTGGGGCCCTCCAGTGGGCTGCGGGGCGGGAACGGACTCCAGGGTCATGTTGGGGAACCAGATGTCGGCCTGTTGCTGTCAAGTCATGTGTCTGGTCCAGCCGGGCAGAGGACTTGGAGGAGGGAGGCCCGGGCTCTGTCTCTTAGCTGTCAGAATGAAGCCTGTTTCCCATGCGCCATGCCCAGCTGAGGACCTGRGCTCACATCTGGGTACCTCTGACCCTTGGCACTCTCTCCTTTTGGCAGGTTTTTGGGGTGTTTGAATCCCCTGAACTCTCCAGGGTGTCCTCAGCTACCTTCCGCCCTGTCATYAGAGGTGACAAAGATGAGTCCAGTGACGGGGGCGGGGCCCAGCGGATGGCTTTGCTGCAAGAGTTTGCTTCGAGAACACCAGGCATGACTTCCCAGACGGAGCAGCAGGTATGAGCCAGTCTGCCACCCTGGGAGTGGTCAGCGTAGAGAAGGGCCATCATYGCAGACCYGGGAGCTGATGGGGCTGTGACGGTGGTGACATTGGGGTCCCACGGGCCTAGGGAAGGCCACAGGGCCCTCCTGACTGCTTTTGCAGAGGGCATTGTCTATGGCAGCTACAGCATGAATGAGTCTCTTCTAGCCCCTGGCTTCCGTCCTGAGCTCGTGCCACCCAGGCTGTGGGTTTATTTCTTGCCCTTCTCTCTGCAGAGTCTCTTGGTCCCAGGYTCCCCCGGAGGTCAGAAGTGGGTTTCCCGGTGGGCTAGCCTGGCCGACAGCTACTCGGATGCTGCCTTGGCAGGTATGGACATAGTTTGTCTCGGCCTAGGCCTGGGGGAGGGTTGGGGCTCTGTGTGCCTTGTGGAGCCYGCAGGTCTGTAGCCATTCTGACTGCATTGGCCTTGTGATTTGCAGAGGACGGTCCTGGGCGCAGAAACGGAGAGCCTGAGGGGCCCCAGCCTGTGCGAACCCGGCGTCTGCTCCCTCAGTTGCCCAGTGATAGGGCTGACAGCCCCGCAGGCCTTGAAGCTGCCAGGCGCAATGGCACAGGGCCACCAGAGCTGGGCGGGGAGCCAGCGAACTGCCTGATAGGCCAGGAAGACCTGGACCCTGATAGTCTCAGTGATGCCAGCGGGTCAGATGGCGGCCGAGGCCCAGAGCCAGGCCCAGAGAGGCACGAGGATCTAGCGTGGGTCAGGGGTCGGCGCTCACCAAGGGCCCCTGGGGAGCTAGCCCCCACCTCTTTCTTCATTGGTGATCAGAATGGGGAGGTCACCTTCCCCAAGAAATCACTTGTGGGTCCTGGGGAAGTGGATGGCCCGGGACGGGTAGTCCAGAACAGCCCTTCARCGAGGGATGGGCTTTACGTCAGTTCCAACGGGAGGATGGTGATCCAGCTGCACAGTGGTCGGTCCCCAGAGCCTGACCCGGCCCCACCCAAGGAGACTCTGACCTTTGCCCGGCAAGAGAGTTTCACTAAGGAGCCGAGCAGTGGCCCCCCAGCACCTGGCAAGCTCCCCCACATTTCCAGCCACCCGCTCCTCCAAGACCTGGCTGCCGCCCGCGCCTCGCGCCTGGACTTCCACACGCAGGACACCCACCTGATCTTGAAGGAGACTGAGACGGCCCTGGCAGCCCTGGAGGCCCGACTTCGTTCCAAGGCTGCAGATGAGTGTGAGGGGCCTGGCAACCCTAGGCCTCCAGAGGACTCCCTGTCTGGGGATTCAGATGTGGACACGGCCAGCACCATTAGCTTGCTCAGTGGCAAAAATGGTCCCAGCCCAACAACCCCCCAGACTCCAGGGCCACAGAAGGAGAGCCTGCTGTCTCCGCCAGCAGTACCAGACCCGGGGGGCGCTGTCCCGGGCAGCACCCGAGAGCGGCTGTCTGAGAGACAGCATCGTCCATCGCCTGCAGATTTGGGCCCTGGAGATTCATCAAGGCGCGTGGCCATGCGGCGAGGCCATGGGTCTCGAGGGTCCCTGGACTGGCCTGAAGAAGAGCGAGGCTCTGGCCTTGCCCACTTGCCCAATTCTAACCATGAGACCCCTGAGGCTACTGCGGCAGGTCGACAAGGGCCTCGCCGGAAACCAGTGGCTCCCCCACCGTCCCCCGCTGCCCGGGAGGAGCAAAGCCGCGGGTCCACCACCGCCCAGAAGGTGCAGCAGGCACTGACGCGTTCCAACAGCCTGTCCACCCCAAGGCCCACCAGGGCCTCCCGGCTCCGGCGGGCCCGTCTGGGGGACGCCTCAGACACGGAGGCCATGGATGGCGAACGGGGGACCACGGCCAACCCTGAACCAGCCAATCGTGCCACCCCCGAGCAGGCCAAGAAACTGACGCGCTTGGACATCCTGGCCATGCCCCGGAAGCGGGCGGGCTCCTTCACAGGGCCCAGCGATTCTGAGACCGCCCCTGCCCGTACTGGCTTCTCTGGTCGCAGCGCTGAGCTCTACAGCACCAGCCGTAAGCCCACGATAGCCGAGGCCCGTGCTGCTGCCAAGAAGGCTGCTGCCGCYGCTGCCAACACGGGCCCCCGCCAGCCCTTCAGCAGGGCCCGCCCAGGCAGTGCCAGATACTCTTCCAGTGAGTGCGGGGCGATGGGGAGTGGGCTGGKGGGTAGGTAGGATGGCCAGCAGCAGCTGAGCCCTTGGGTAGATGTGTGGTGGACCTGCATATACCTGTGGCCCGTGGCACCTGTGTGGCAGAAGGCCCTCCCAGGATGCCACCTACCTGTCACCCCAGGGGCCTCAGTGCCTGGGCCTTAAGGTTGACTGTCATTCTTGGTGTCCCCAGGCTAGGGGCCCAAACTGCCCAGCTGAGGACTGGAAGAGGGCTGTCCCAAAGTTCTCTGGTCCCTGTCCTCTGTGCTGAAGCCCCAATGAAGGGTTCCTATCTAATGACAGCCCTCATGACACCCTTGAATGGCCACAGAGCCCCTGGCCTGAGAGGGCTGTGTCAGGCCACATGAACAGTGACCTCTGTCCCATCCCCTGAGTAACGTGTACAATAGGAAAGGACACACTATTTCAGCTCTCAGAGCTGGCCCCATTTCTGGAGTGGCTGGTGACCTCTCCATCTAGCCTGTCCCACCTCATCAAAGGAGCTGTGCTGTGCCCGAGGATTGAGTGGACTGGTTTGAGCCAAGGTGCCGCAGCCCCACCCCTTGGCCTTGCTGTTCCCAGCTGACCCCACGTACCCCACCCCCACCCCCCAGCATCTCCACATAGACCTCCTGCCGGCTGGGACCACTGGATGGGGATGTCTGCTTGTCCCTAACCTGTCAGCAGCACTGCCCAGCATGCAGGCCCATCCGGCCCTCATCCAGAGTGTGTTTGCTGTCCATGCTGGTTGGGGCTCCACACAGCTCTGAGCCAAGCAGTCTAAGATCCCACCCAGGCAGGCAGCCATACGYAAGGATGCAGGTCTGATGAAGGCTGTGGGAACCTGGCTTGGGCCGGCGGTGGTCTGACCCCGCTCACCTGTGTGAGCCAGCTCTGTGGTGCCACCGCTGGTCCCAAGCTGTGGATGGCTTACCTCATTATCTGCCTTCCCCGGTGCCCAGRAAATGCCCTCATCGGGCATGCTGGTTACTGCTCTGCCYCCTTCCTGCCCCTTGGATGCTGCACTGGCCCCAGGAGTRCCAGGTCCCTGGCCCTGCATGTCCTTTGGGCTGGGGGTGCTTCTGCTAGGGGCTTCTGGGGACAGCTGTGATGCACCTGTCCTGCAGCCCAGGGCCCTCATCCTGAGGGACCCTGAGGCTACCGAGGCACTGAGTGTTCTCTGTTCTGTTTTCGCTTCTGAATCAAACCACTCACTCAAGACACGCGGCGTCGGCAGCAGGGTTCGGATTACACGTCCACCTCCGAGGAGGAGTATGGGTCCCACCACAGCTCCCCTAAACACACACGCTCCCATGCCTCAACAGCCACACAGACCCCAAGGGGCAGCAGCTCTACCCGGGCTCGCTCAACGGGCCCTCGAGACACAGATGATGATGAGGAAGAGCCCRACCCCTACGGCTTCATCGTGCAGACAGCAGAGATCGCGGAGATTGCTAGGTGAGTGCCCAGTCAGGGCCAGGCCAGAGCCCCTCCTCTGGCYGAGAGCAGCCTGAAGGCAGGGGCTGGGCTGGGCTGGGCTCCTGGCCCCGAATGGGTTTAGAGATTATTTGGTGGGTGGCGGCTATGTGCATGGGTGGATGGATGAGACCAAGGGTGCCACGCCTTTAATCCCCGGCACTGTTGGGGAGAGGCAGGGAGATCTCTGAGTTTGAGGCCAGCCTAGTCTACAGAGTGAATTAGTTTTAGGTCAGGGCTATACAGAGAAACCCTGTCTCAAAATCAACAACAACAGCAGCAACAACAAAGAAGGTGGATAAATGAATAAACGAATGGGTGTGTGGATGGACGGATTAGTCACTAGGTGGTGGCTCAGTTGATAAGTAGATACTTGGATGGATAGGTGGATGGGTGGGTGGATGGATAGGAGGGCAGGGAAACTTTGGGTTCAAGGAGCTAGTGTGACCACAGCTTATTCTAAATAAACTCATCACATGACCATTCCCTG
>BDUI01016291.1:33691-44170 GCA_002335545.1 Apodemus speciosus
AGAAGAATGCCTTGATAAGCTTATAGGTGATATAAAAAGATTTGGAGAAACAAGACTGTGAAGAGAGAAGGAAACAAAGGTATGGGGAAGCCTCTGTCCACATTATATTATCAGTATCCACCTACTGCCCCCCCTCCCCACAATTAGATGGTAAGACCCTATTGCTGAAGACAGAACACACTGATGTTGTGGGAAATAAGAAATAAAAATGGAACTGAACTGGAAGCGTCCTCTCTGCTGGATAGCGTTCATAGTACTGAAGGATGCTTCATAGGAGGAAGGTCATSGACAGSCTTGCCCCATGGTAGACCCYGYGTGTASAATACTTTCCTGCCAGGCTAGAGGTGTCCATTCTTGCCATAGTGGTATGGCTGGCACAAGACAAACCAATCCCTTTCTGATTGGATTTGAGGCTTGCTTCACAGTAGAAAATTCCTATCTAGTACTGTGGACCCCACCAAAAGCCCTTGGCTYGGAGGAGCATAGGTCCTGGGAGAACCTACTACTGTTGTTTTGCTAGATGGACATGTTGTCAAACTGCCTTATAAATATTTATGTTTATAACCATAAATTAGTGCTGATGTCAGCCTTGGTCAGAGAAGTTTCTGTTTGTGGTGGAGGAGGGTTGATGCTGAGACTCATAAATGGTAAGTACTGAGTATAAGTGACTGTTGAGTGCTAAGGGCTAAACAGGACATCTATCTCACCCCTCCGGAACTCAGATGGAGCAGAAGGATTTAAAGAGCTGGGGCTTGCAGAGGAGTGCTATAAAATGCTGTCTTTTGATGTGATATGGTTGTTGAACTTATGAACTCACAGCTACGTTGGTTGTCAGCACAAAGCTTGAACAAGATGGAGCCAGTCCATTGCAGATGGGAAAGGGCTTCATAAAGCATCATCTCCCGTGGTGTTCAATTGATAGACCACTCCTGCCTTATCTCTCTCCACATGTACAAGGGTGCAGGCATGCATGTGAGGGCACACAGCAAAAGGACCACAGAATCTCAGGGGGAGAGAGAGAGAGAGAGAGAGAGAGAGAGAGAGAGAGAGAGAGAGAGAGAGAGAACAGAATCTCTGAACCTCAGTAGAGAGGAGAAGAAAAATGAAGAAATTCAAGAACTAACCTATGACCCAAGAGCTTGAGAGTAGCAGAAACCATTAAACTGCCCTCACTGGGCAGATTGTAGAATTTTCAAAACTTTTTCTAAAATYGGAAAATTTTCTTTTCTTGTTTTGTTTTCTAGTGCTCAACATCTTCCTTCATTTTCTAAAGCTCCAGTGGTCAGTAAAGGGTCTAGAATATGGAAGATTCTACCCTTGACCACACCCTGGCATACACACACACACACACACACACACACACACACACACACACACACACACAGAATGGTTCTGGAATTCTAGGTGCTAAATATCTAGAATGCATATGACAGCTTAAGGCAAGACTTGGCACAGCAGAAGGGAAGGCTGCTTCATGGTGGTCTTGACTCCGGGTGGCCCTGATTCCAGGTGGTCCTGACCCCAGGTGTCACCTCCCTCCTTTCTCCTTCTCTGCTTCGTCCACCACATGTAGAGGCCATTCACTTCAGGTCACACATACCAACCATACTGCTTGCACATATTATCCTGTGCTCCACAGGAAACACCAGGTGGSGACTATTATTATGCCATTAGATGGATAAGAAAACAGAGGCAAAGTTTCACTAATTCTCTAGTTCAAGGTCTTATAGCTGAGGAGAACCAGGGTAGCAGAGTCAGTGTGAGAAGAAGAGCTTCCAGATGTTAGACACTGTGTGACACCCTTGACAACATCAGCCATCTGACCTTGGGGATGAGGGGAAGAAGGATGACCTCTTTKTGTCTGAGAGCAGGGAAGTCAAGCCTTGAGTGGGATGGGCTGCAAGTTGGAACCAGATCCATAAAGATAGCTYGTGCATGCAGAGAGCCTGCATAGAGAATACCACCAGGGGCCAAGGCCATCATCCACACGACGCCCATGGTTTGCTCTTACCTGGATTCTGCCTGTGACTGGGTCATGATGCCACTGAAAAATAACTCCATTTAGAGCATGTTCAGTGTCAGTAGGAAACAGTAAAAGTGAAGCAAGGGCGTTCAGATTAAAGTAAAACCAAGCTAACAAGCCTTCATTCCACTGTCACATAACAGTATTGTGAAAGGAGAAAATGACCTAAAACACAAAAGAAGACAGAAAACTGTAAGACACAGGAAAGAAACACAGAAAAAGAAAACTTACTGTTTGCTACTGACATTTACATCATCACATTATTGAACATAGAATCAGCAAACAACAGAGGGCTCTTTAATGGCATTCCGGAAGAACCTTTGGTAAACATAGCTTTATAATTTTATTTTGTTTATATATTTCTACTGAAATGACTACAGTTATGATTACTGGACCCAGGCTTAGTCAGTCTTAATATTTTCTTTTATCTCCTTTATAAAGTTTTTGAGTATATCCTCAAGGTATTGTTAATCATAAATACATGATCCTTATGGGTCAACATTAACCCTGTGTCATATTTTTTTCTGCTTTGTGGCAGACCTTTGTCTGAAGCAAATGTAATAGATTTTCAGATACAAAAAGCAGTTCAAAATAGTTTCAAAAGAAGCAAAAAGAAAAATGTTTAAAAATCAATCTACTAAATAATAAAAATATTTCCAGTTCAACATCTCTCTTGCCATGTGATGAGGACCCAAGTATTCTGCCAACTGATCTCCATCTCCAGGGAAGAGTTCTGATCTAGAAGACATTACAATTCTCCTAGTGTGAGSTGTGGAACACCATATATACATATGGTGTATACACATGCATACGCATACACATATATAAATATACATATATATGCATAATGGTATCTAGGTGCTTTTTTATTAAACAAAACAAAACGGAACAAACAAAACAAAACCAAACCAAAAAAATAGCTTCCTTCTTGGAGACATAGCTTCCTGTCAGAATGAAGTCCAATGTAACACTATGACTGAAAGTCATCTTCCATTTAGCCATCACCAGCTTCCCTTAGAGTGGGGGTAGAAATCAAATGTATTTATTTATAAACATTCAGTATAAAATAGAATRAACACRAAATGACCTGAATAAAAAATAAACAGCACCTCCGTATGCAGAGGATTATACACATTTACTAAATTTTATACGATTGGTTGGCATCCTAGCTTGTGCTTGAGTTGAAAGACTAAACAGCTGGAAGATGTCAACTGTTCGCGAGAGCACTGATGGAGTTAAAAATTTTGAACCAATTACTGAGTTCTACATCCTAGCCCAGAAAACTCTAAGTCAGTTGGCAGAGAATTTGATCCCATTTAGGAATGGGACCAGGCATGTGAGGATATCCCTGTCTCTTCTCTCAAATGCTGTGGTTACAGACGAATGTAGCCATGGGTGTTGTTGTTGTTGTTGTTGTTGTTGTCATTATCATTGTTGTTGTTTTGTCTTTAGCATGGGTGCTGGGGATTCCCACTCATGCTGGCATGGCAAATGCTCTTACCCACTGAGCTGCCTCCSCAGCTCCAACTCYAGCCTTTTATTCCAGTTACAGCGCCSTAGCTGGAATCAGTAGGTGAAAATCCCATGTTACCACTCACTAGCTCTCTGACCAGGAGGAAGTTATTTAAATCCTATGGGTCTCAATTTACTTGTCTATAAAAATGTGATAATAACAGGACCCATTTCATGGACTTGTTATGAGCATGAATTGAGAAGACACCATACAAAGAATTTAACAGTATATCTGATGCATAGAAGTCAAACAACGAATGACAGCCTTTATAATTAGGGTGGCACTTGTAATGGAGATGATTGTTTTCTAGTCCACCRACTCTCTTACCTTTGACCCTTGGTTTCTGTTTAATGTGACCAAGAAACCTCAAGTGTCAGTTTACTCCCTCTTTATTTCAATTGGACTCGATATAATTATCTAAACAGAAAGGACTAGAGTATCTGCTTTTTATGGTCCCTATTTGGAGAAATATTTTGTCTTTCGCACAGTAGTTGTGCAAAGATTCACCCCATTTACTGGTTTCTATAGCGTCATATTTAGAAGTGACGATATTACTCTGARAAAATGTGAAATCAAGATGAGGACCCCAGACCATCCTTGTTGGTTTGTCTTTGCCCAGGCACCATGGTACCTCCATTCTTCTTTTCTGTACTATTATCCAGGATTAGGAATTCAGCATCTGTTCTGTTCCCTGCCTCCTCTGGCCTCCTATTCTTTCCTGCACAAAAAGACACATCATGCTATTACTGACAAGAACTCCCCAACCTGGCTGCTTCAATGTGAACCTCTGCCCTATTCCTTTCATCAGAGTTCACTGTAACAGCCTACTACTCTCTTTAATTTTTCATTTAACCTGTATTCAAATTGAAGCAATCCTTAATGTGGGATGAGCAGGATAATGAATCCAGCGGTAGTAAAGTTCTTAGAATATGGCTTTGACTATAATGGTTGCATAAGAAGCATCCACTACCATGGAAAACACATGTGATACACTTGTTTACCAGGCATTCTTAGCTTTAATAACYCAGTATGTCAGCATGTGTTTATATACTGTTTTTCCTAATYACTTTGTGGCTGACAGGAGCTACAGCTCACTGCTGCTGCCCAGCACTTCCAAAGAATACCTCAGAGTATGACACTAGTGACAAAAAGAACAGAACTCGGAATCAGAAGCATGGATTTTATGGAATGTGCATTGCTTTCAGACTGTTGAAAAGTAGAGAAATGGAGAGTAGCAGTTGTTGTAAATTGGGGTCCACCTGCAGTCAAAGTGCAGTAAAAGTTTAAGTAAAAACTCTTAAAAAGGGTTTGAGAGGAAAAAACTAGGACTTATAAGATACAAAGCAATACCTGCTAAATTTTGAAAAAAATATACTTGTTACTATCTTGATATGATTAAAAATTCAAAAGGCAAAAAATAGCATTTGTCATAGATTGAGATTGATGAAAGTGTCTTTTTCTTTTCTGGGGATAACTCATGCACCTAGAGATGTATTAAAAAAATTCTGCCCAGTATAAAGTCTCAAAAAAGGAAGAGGAAAAGCTATCTAGATTTTCTAAATCTTTTTCTTTTTTTAATTTTTTAAATCTTTTTCTTATTCAAGGAAAAGAATTGAGACCTTTAGGCAAAATTGTCAACTTTATAAATTATAACTTGGTAAATTTAGGATTATATATGTATTTTTCATGTGATAGTCTAAATGAAAAAAATTAAAGCTAAGCTTGTATCACAGTGTTAGTCAACACTTTTTATTTATTTCTATTGGAATTTATTCAAATTAAAGAGAGCGTTTTCTCCCTACTGATCATCTATTCAAAAATGAATGTATGAAATGGCAAACAATATGAATATACTCACTCATTTGTAGTAATGAGTATTTCCCTAAATTTCTAAGCATCATCACTTTTTCTTCCAGAAATCAACAGGTGTGTCCAGATTTGGAACAGAGGCTGTGCACTCTCTGTGACTTCCTGGTTTTTGCATAGAGTTCTGTCTTGTGCCGGGTAGTTTATCTAGATCAGAAGATTTCAGCCTTCTTGGCTCCTCTAACCACCTGCAGGAATTCTTTTGATTTTAAATGTTTAAATGTAGTCTCAGTTCTAAAGATTCTTGTTTTATTGGCAGTGTGTTTCCTGGGGGAGATGTGAGCAAAGTTTGTTCACCCCGTGACAGATCAAAGAAAATACTCCCTCTGAGATCTACTTTGGAGAGCCAGTGAGTTGAGTGGGGATATTATGGGTAACTCTCAGTAGCTTCTCACCAAAAGGCCCACCCTGCCCACAGGTGATGACTCAATAAAGCTACACAAGTGGTGGGCAGTTCCACTAAAAAAAGTTCTACTCACTTTAAAACTACTTATTGCTTATATAACCCTAGGCGCATGGCTTTGTGAATTTTATCACTTTGACGTTTCTGAACTTATTAAGTTTTATCAACTTCCTGGGTCTTTTGAGTCCTTCCTCTACATATGTTTCAATTAGGAATTGTAACAGAAATGGATCTTTAAATGAATAATTTTAGAAGCTCTATAACTGATTGAAGTGGTGAGATCTAATTCAGGTTACTCATGGATATCATCTTCTTGCTACACAAGCACATTGACCTGAGTTTAGATCTACAGCATGAGAATTGGCATTACAATGCATTGCTGTAATCCCAATGCTAGGGAGGAGGAGACACAAGGATCCTTGGGGCTTGCTAGCTAACTAGCTTCGTGAAAGCAGTTTCAGGTTCAACAAGACACTTTCTAAAATCATAAGGTGAAAAAGTGATCCAGGAAGACATCATGTTTCTACATACAGGMACACACACATACAYRTGCACACWCAAGAACACCCACACCCTACACACAAGAGAACCCACATCTTTGCCTATTGCTTTACTAGTCTGTGGTGGACCCATGATATCCATGTCTTTCAGAACCCAAACCTCTCTGCTTCTCTCTCTGGGAAGCACTGGCTGATGCTATTCCATACAAATGAAAACAAAATGGTCTGGTCTGCTTTGTACTGAGTGACAAGGCTTTCTGGAACACACTTAAATTTTTCTACTTTATCCTGTGTGTTCTTGTAGAGTCATAAATAGTATGTCCATTGATCTTAAGAACATTCTGACTATATTTGTGTTGTCCATGTATGTTTTATCCACATAGAATCATGTCTACACAGGTTTATATACAATGGTTTAGGTTGTGGTGAAATTTGGGTGTACTCAGTCACTTTCCACAATAAACCATCTATCAGGTCATATTTTGAGGGAGGAACATTGCTTTCTTTATTATCTTTGGCCACTTCTCATTCATTCTGAATCAGCATTTTTCATTCAAATGGATGTGGCATTCTTGGAGTCTGACAGCAGTGTATGCAGAATGGCAGGTAATCAAGCATGCTTGCTTAACACTCTTTGTGTATTGCCTCTGGATAGCCTCATCCTTGTTCTCATTTGCAGGGTAATTGGGAAGGGTGGGGAGGTCCTTCCTGATGACTATTCTTTCCAAGGATCCACCCAATAGAACTTCACTCAAGGCTGCTTCCTTTTAGACAGTTCTATGAAGTAGAGATCAACCTGCAACTGCCGAATGCAGATGGATCGAGAAGGGAGGTGGAACTCCTAGAACAATGGCCATCTTAACTGGAATACATGGTTCCAAATGCACAGAGTTGTAAAAACCCTCCTGCATGCTTGAGAAAAGCACAGTGCTATGTACCACATCCTGATCTCTTGAGACACAAATGAAAGCACAAAACCCATCTTATCTTCAAAAGAAGAACCCAATCGCATGCCTACCCATATAGTATCTTCCTTTTCTTTCCTTCTAATCCAATAAAAAGCCCCTAATCTGGAATAGGGATTCCTACTAATCCAATAAAAAGCCCCTAATCTGGAATAGGGATTCCTACTAATCCAATAAAAGGTCCCTAATCTGGAATAGGAATTCTGACTACTTCCATGATACCAGTTCTTCCCAGATTATCCTAAACAAAATCTGTCAGTGAGAATAACTGCTTCCTGTTACCTAATTCCCCTTTCTAATTCATAAGATCTGTTTATAAAGATTTGTACTCTAGAATCAGCATGCAAATCTAGAAACACACATTTCACTTTTAAGAAGATGAATATATAGTGACTGGCCCAGATACAGGTGGGATTTCACACTTGGCCAACAGATAAAAGTGAAAATTAGAATAACATCAAGTCAAGAAAAAGAGCCAAGTCACGTGTTTTGAAATGATAGAAAGTGGGGTCTCATTCCTTGATTTCTTTCTCACTGTACTTTTTCCTGGGTGCTCACAGGTACATTTAGCTATTTATACTTCTGCTGACCCACTGAGCTTTTTATTTACATTTAGTGTGTGTGTTTATTCTGTCAATTCTATAAAAAATGGAAGTGTGTGTGTGTATGTATGTATATGTGTGTGTATGTGTGTGTGTGTGTGTGTGTGTGTGTGTGTGTGTGTAAAGTCATCACTGGGGAGACCTTATGCAAAGAAGATTTATGCAAAGAACATGAACTAAATCATCAATATTATTCTGGCTAATCTTTAGTAATCAACATTTTAGAAAAATGAAAACAATTAGGGAAAAATCCCTTATTCTGAGTGTTTTGATTTGTGTGGTTAATTCTTCTTGAGTGCCTTTCTGCTTCTATGTCTCAAGACACTTTCTAGTGCAAGACTGCACCAAAGGCTGCTTTTCTCCTGGCTCCTTTATCTCCTCTAATTGCTCCTTATCTCTGAAGAGATCTCATGAATTTCTTCCTTTGAGACAGTGAATCTAAGAGCATCTTTCCTTTCCTTCTCTACCTTGCTGGGTTACTCTCTCCAATCTCTATAAGCACACAGGGTTTGGGGTAGAGTAGTTCTCCACCCTATACTGTGCTATAGCCTCCTCCTCGGATGTTTTAATCATTATACTMTGMCTAGAAAAACCCATGTCTACATCTAAAAAGAACAGAGCAGCCCCAGAGGCTTAGAGAGGAGATGCTAAGTATCAGTTGAGAAAAGTTGGTCCTGTGTGGGCCAGTTTTCCCTTCAGTCCATTTCATTTCAGTCCATTCCATTGTTCATATGTCTTCCCAGCTTCCCCTCTTTCTAGAATTTTCCATTCCTCATGCAATCTAAATTCAAAGTAGGTGTCAGTCTCCGTTAAAGGATATATTCTCATCTTTCTTAATTTCAGCAACATGGACAGTGAAAAAGACAACATATGATTTGTCTCTTTTATTAGTATGCATGTGTGTGTGTGTGCAAATGCGTGCATGCAGGTGCATGCATGCCTTGTATATATTTACCCCTGGAGGCCAGAGATCAATGCTAGGTATTCTCAACTGATATCCACCGTATTTGGGGGGTGTCAGAGTCTTTTGCTGAACTTGGAACTCACCTATTTGGTGATACTGGTTAACCAGCAAGCCCTAGGGACCCGTTTATTGCCCTGTGCATTGTTAGAATTAGTGGCATGTGCCACCATGCCTAGCTTTTTTTTTTTTTAAATACAGGTGTTGGGGAACTTACGTCCTATTCTTGTGTGTCAAACACTTTATGTCACTGCCTGTCCTTGTTCTGATGTCCATTTGGTTTATCTGAGCTCAAGGAATGTTCCTGCTGCACAGATGACCCATTGTTCACCTCATTAKCGAGGGATGATGGGGTGGTCCAGAGTATTCCGGTCTGTCTTGACCYCCCCAAACAGTGCAATTCTGTGCCAATGTGCGCACGGGACTACACATTCCTTCTAYCTTCTTTCTTTCATGCATAGACTCCTTTTCTGTTTGCCAGTACAGTACTCATCTTCACGTACAGTTTCTCTGCCCTGTTCATTTTGCATTCCTTGCATTTTCTAGCAGTGTTTTAGACACAATAGATGATTATTCATCAGTGCAAGGCATCAGTGTGGATAAGTACTTGCTGATGACTGGTGACATATTGAGCCCATTCCAACCTGGATTCAGACTCTGAAAATGGAATCTGGGTGTTCTCAACTCAGCATTTTTCTTTTTATCTTTTTTATATATATATTCAAGTTCCCTGACCTATGCGTCTGCTAGCGATTGATTGCAGAAGCATCACAGCATAATGATAATTAGGCCAGTGGCTAATTGAGGCTATTTCATTGAGGGTGTATGCTTTAATGAGTGTAGTTTCTTTTGTTTAATGGTAATCACTCTTAATCCATTTACACAAAAGAAACTATAGTTAACACAACTGTAAAACAGAGAAGTGTGTTCTTAATGTTAGCTCTTCTCAAAATACTCTCAGGTTACTACATTCTTTTTCTTTTCCATCCTGCATCCATTCTATACATTATATTRSCCATTTTATGCATATTATTACTGCATCTATAAGTAAAAAGATCTTATTTACCTTACTAATGAGGATAGAAATAGAACTACATAAAGTATTCCTTTCTAGTGAATGCTTGACTAGCATATGACACAACCATGAATATTAAAATTTTAAGTGTTTGTCATTTTTATCGAAAATTCACCRAGAGWGTACAGAATTTAGAAATACAAGTGTCTTAGCTCATCAAGTATTCCAACATCCAGTTCTAAMCATGTTTATCTTACCRGAGTTAATTTAAAACATTGCAAACATAAAATTCCTTYTAGCTTAAAGAATAATTGTAAATCTACTCAAAAGCTGTATGCATAGAGATGGCTTTTGTAATGAGTAAACRTTAGGAATGACTTACATGCTCAGTTAAATAAGTTGTGATGCATTTATGTGAACAATGTTTTGTTTTTCTTAAGCCAGTTTGAATTAAGTATGTGTGCCAAACTGAGAGCCCTAAATTACCTTCTGACAGTGCTGACGTTTCTTTTCTTAGGCTTGACGACAATTTCGGTAATAAACATGAGTGGTTCCCTTTATGTAAAATTAACTAGTAATCTAGGTAAGAACCCTTAAGGAATCATTTCTATTAATTTTTCACAAACAATTG
>BDUI01016293.1:13861-25506 GCA_002335545.1 Apodemus speciosus
GGTTCTGGAAAGGCCCAATGCAGCAGTGCAGGGGAATACCAGAACAGGGAAGTGGGAAGGGGTGAATGGGGGAAGAGGGGGATGGAAAAATGCATATGGGACATCTGGGGGTGGGGAAACCAGGAAAAGGGAAATGAAATGTAAATAAAGAATATATCCAATAAAAATAAAAAATAAAAAAATAAAAAAATAAAAAATAAAAAAAAATTAAAAAAAGAATATTTAAAGAACTCAAAACCAAAAGATGCAAAAACTAAATGAGTCATTTGAAAACTAGGCCTGGGACCTACACAGAGAATTTTCAAGATAAAACAAAAACTAAGAAAGTTTTTTTCTTTAAAAAAATTGATCATCTATAGTAATAAAGAAAATATAAACCAAAACAAATTTGAGATTTCAAAGTATCGTAGAATGGCAAAGATAAATAAAGTAACTGAGAGAAAATACTAGAGGGCATGTTGAGAAAAGGGATTTTTCATTTACTCTTAGGAATTGCAAACAAGGAGTCACTATTGAAATAAGTTTGGAGAATTTAAA
This sequence comes from Apodemus speciosus, assembly GCA_002335545.1. Lineage (NCBI taxonomy): Eukaryota > Metazoa > Chordata > Mammalia > Rodentia > Muridae > Apodemus > Apodemus speciosus. The sequence goes on from BDUI01016293.1 coordinate 14,399, forward strand.
TTAAAAATGCTAAAAGTATATCTGTTACATGCCCCAGTTCTACCATTCCATTATATAGGCTCAAAGGCCTGGACATTCCATTCCATAGTTACTTGCTCAGTATGCTCACTTTTACCCTGTTCACAATAACTAGGAAATGCAAATGGCATAAATGTCTTCCAAGAGAGAAAAGGATAATGAAAACATAGTACATATACACTGTGGAGTACTCTTTAGCTATAACTAAACAGGTTCTGGTAAACAGGTGGAAATTAAAAAGATCATATTTAGTGAGGGATTCTAGATTATGAAAGACAAACATCGCATGTTCTTTCTCATCTGAGACTTCTAGCTCCAGATATCATAGAGTCACTACAGGAACCAGGAAGGTAAATGGAATTTAATATTACAAAAAATTAAAAAGGACCATTTCTGGGATTAGGAGTTTAGAAACCAATAGAGAAAGGCATAGCATGGTATAGGTTATCTGGTCAAGGGAATTGGAAAGTAAAAATATTCACTTTTATTCAATAATTTCTTCATTTACATTTCAAATGTTATCCCGTTTCCCAAGGTAGGGAGAGAGTTAAATACAGAAGAGAAGGGGAACATGGTAAAAAGCAGAAGAGTATGTGGAAAAGTCATAAGGAATCATACTATTCACTATCTGTTTTAAAAAGCAGATTTATATATCTGTGTATAATTATACATATATAGTTCAAATGAAATGTTCTCATCTGGGCTAACAATGATCACCACACAAACAAAAGATCACCTAACAAATACCCTAGTATCAGCCATGTAAAGGTCTCTTATGTTGCTGTGTTGCTGGGTGGGTTGTCCAAGAGAGTTACTAATCCTATGGCTTTTGCTATTGAGCTTGCTTGACTCTCAGAGCTGGGAAGTAAGTCTTTACTGTCACAGACACTACACATTTAATATACTGGGCCAGGAAGTTCCTGAATTAGAATTGGCTGGGATGTCTCTTCCATGAGGACTAGCCTTCAAGGTACTAGAAGGTGCCATGCAAGTTTCTAAAGAAAGGAAACAGTCAACAGTCCTACTCCTTTGTGACACCTATGAATGAACACAATAACCTGCATGGCACAATAATCATAGAGGTGCATTAGTGGCATACATTCCTTGATCATAACCTAAAGCACTCAAATTGGATTTAAAGCACTCTCAACAAGAGAAAAACTAAGGCTGATACCAGAAACCTATCCAATTATCCAGGGCTACTAACGTCATGGCTGTTAGAGAGGAACCTACAACTGCTATTTTACTATATCAGAATAATCCCTAAGAACACTTTAAATAGTCATCCTTATACCCACATGTAAGTGAAGTCCTTATACCTCATCATGAAAACCTTTACTTTGAAACAGAGATCATCACCAAAGGAAAAAAAGTCAATCACAAAGGAAAGTTGTTGAGCCTAGTAACAATGGATCCATGTACAAAACAACCCTAATTTTGAAGGACCACTGTGATAGAGAAGGCAGAAAGATGGTATGAGCCAGAGAATTTGGGGATTGGCTTTGAGATTGTGTCTCTTAGTAAAGTCAGAAGTTACATCCATAGTATCTGATCAATGTGACTACCTAAACATGAACTGAACAAGGACAGCCATAAAGAACATGTTAATGTGGACAGGAAAAAAAACAATGGGCATCAAACCTATACAACTAACTTACAGGCAAGTATAGACTGCTGTGAATATGAGGTATAATCTCCTCTAAGGAATTATAATCTTCTCAAAGAAAGAACGTTCCAATTGACTATCAAATTCCAAATCGTCTGGCCTGAAAACATACATACAAGTAACATTATACAGACTGTCCAGGTTATATTTAGAAACATATGTCCATACTTGTATGCATGTAACAAAAATTAATGACAAAGAGGCCATGAATTTGGAAGAAAGCAAGGAATGGTATATGACAGGCTTTGGAAGGAGGCATAAGAAAAAAAAAATGATGAAATAATACCTTATAATGTTTATTTTTTAAAATGTATATTCTCGTATTGGAAAGTTTAACCCTTATTTTCCCATTAACTTTATTAAAATGTATTCCATCACTCATTGTCCATTCTACTACAAGATGTCTTACTCCTCCAATCTCAGAAAAAGGATTATATATGAAGGATCAGGCTAACATTTACTTCATGTTCTCTGCAGATTCCTGAATTCTACCAAGTAACTTTTTGTCATCATGCATTTAAGTGTTAAGAGTGATTATATCTAATTGTCTATTGAGAGTAAACATGTGTAATCATATAATTACAATGTGTAGTTACATAATTATGATGTATAATTAAGCAAATGTCACTGGAATGATGTTGGAAAGATCTTCAGAGACCTGTTGGAAAAAGGAATGATTTAGTCTCTGGAAATTCCCAGACTCATGTTGAATATGTGTAGCACATTTCCTAGGAGGCTAGGGGTTGAATAACATAGTAAAGTTTAGGATTGTTGGTCCAGATTAAGGAGAAAAAGAAGAGTAAAAATTGGCTGTTTTGGGGACCATTTCTACTCTAGCTGCAAATAAATATTTCCTTTAACTAATTGTAACATAAAAATGACTTATCCCACAGTAGGCTTAGTGCATAAAACAAAAGATTACATCCAACTCATATATACAGATAATTCTAAATAATTTTCCCAAAATTATTTATTCACCATGTTAAATATAATCATATAGGCAAATTGCCTTATAAAATAACTACTAAGGTACTTTTTAAATGTAATATTATTTTGTATTGTCAGTGGCGCAAGAATTGTGACACACATGTAGATGTTGGAAGACAATTTGCAGCAGTTCTCTTATTCTGCAATAGGGGTCCTGGGGATTAAACTCAAGTTATCTGCCTTTCCTGGAACTCACTCTGCAGAGCAGGCTGGCCTTGAACTCACAAAGATTTACTTCCCTCTGCCTCCCAAGTGTTGAGATTAAGGGCATGGGCTACCACTGCCCAGTGTATTAATATTTTTATAAACAGCTCAGATTAATGTCATTGGCCACATGGAACATACCGGTTTTATAACTTATCACAGACTATCAGTGGATAATATGCAGACTGTAGTCTTTTTTCATCAAGATTTCAAAAAATAACTTTTAAAGTATATCCTCATAGGAAGAAAGGTTCACATAATATGATGGCTAGAGATATTGACAGCTAGTAATGTCTAGGTAGATTAAATTTGGAGAAATGATCTGAGTGACTTTCAGATATGCTATGGAAGAAAAACAGATATACCCTTCCAGAAAGTGAATGAAATTGAAGAAAATAACTTTTAAATTAAAAAAAATACATTCCAGTATCATATATGATATGGAATTCCTCTCATTATCTATAATTATAGTAATAGATGAAAGTAGTCATTTGACAAATGCCAAAAAGAATGGATTTTGTTTTCTTTAAGACAGCATCTCCCTATGTAGCAAACTAGCCTGTAACTCATGATCTGCCAACATCCTACTTATTGGCATTTACAAGTATATTCCATGATAGCAAGAGAACATATTCATTTTTGATAATCCTTTTATTTGTGCCATGTTATTACCTATTGTTTCATAAATGAAAATCATGATTCATTTTTCCCTTCAGTGAAATGTAGTCTCTTTACTGACATGAAGTAATATACAAGATGTATTTCCTATTCCTGACCCCCATCAGTCATTTCGTCAAGTGCAAAGAGCCAAGTTTCATTGTTAAGCACTTTTTTTTTAAAACAAACCAGATGGACTATTAAGGGAGGTTTTGCAAACTATTCACTTTTCTTGGGATCATGTTGAATGACATTAATGTGATTTACAATTCCTTTTGACATTCTTAGGTACCCTGTGCATATGCGTGTATAAATTCAGATTTTTCCTCCCATGCTGTTTAAAGGATCAGTACATAAAACTAGCATATAATAGAGGCTTGAGACAAAATATCTAGGATGAACTTTTCATTGTAATAAGAAATTTCAGCAAGCTCCAACTCACAAAATAAACAAACGCAGATACCTCTTCAATTTGGTAAATACTGGATAACGGCACACACTCTGGTAGCAAGAAATTTTTCTATAAAGTATTCAAATGCTTGTGAATCATCGTTCTTTAAAGGTCCTCCAATTACTCTGGTGAGTAAGCTAGACTTCAATCAAGGACAAGTCTGATAGGCAAACATATCCAAAGGAGTAGTGAATCACATTGGTGTCACCATTCAACAAAGTCCCTGGAAAAGTTAATGGTGTGCAAAGCATCCCTCAGTCGTTAGTCCATCCCATTTTTCAAAAGCTGCTAAAATGAAACCTAGCTCTACACTTGACGGCATTACTGATGGAGGCAGATGATGCAAGGTGGCATAACACTTACACCTAAAGTAAGTGATTTAAATTCTAACACAAAAACTCACATTGTTTGCTCTCATCTGCTAGCATATCCTGAGAGATATGTCCACCCAGTTAAGGCTTATTTTAGAGGTGCACACATTGTAAAGAATTTAATCTGTATTATATTTAAAAGGGGTAACACATATCCTACTTTATGTACCATTTTTACTCGATTAACGTATCAATAGTCATCCCCTCCCCCAAGCACCAACCCCCCTAACTATTATTTATGAAACAAGTATTCTGTGTCAGACATTGTAATATTATTTTGGAATAAAAAGCCACAATTAATAAATAGGGACTTGGCTCAGAAAAGAGCTTAAAATCCATTTGTGAGAGGTCATCTATTCCCTGTAGTTTTCATTTTATTTTTTATTCAGGATCACAGCTGGCAGGTTCATTGTCAATTGTCTTTGATGAATAGTGAGGAAATTGCCCTCTTTTGTCTCTACCCCAGCAAGTAGACCCTTATCAAATCAACAGAAAATAGCACATCTATTTATGAGTGAATACACGGGTTATTATTAAATAATGTTTTAACCCAGATTTGGTTGAAAACAAAGCACATTCTGTTTCTTTTTTTATTTCTTCATTAACTTCTGTAACCAATATTCAATTGGACAAGAAAGCATCAATAACTTCAAAACACTGATAGAATTTGAAAATATATTCTAGAAATATTAAGAAAAATGGGAATCATGACAATTCTTAATGCCATATTTAGTTCTCTAATTCTTCATGTCTCACATGATTAAATATATGTCAATTTGTTGATTTCGTAACAGGTATAACCCAACTAATGTTTATTACTGCTACTATTCTGTTGATAAAACAATCTGCTATATAAAAATTATATGATCGCTCACACATTTCTGCCTACCTCATCTAAGATATTTGTACAGTAACATACTAACAGTAACTACATTATCGACACATACAAGGTGTAGAAGAATAGGGGAATAGAAAAGGGAATGTAATACACACACATGTATATATATATATATATATATATACATACATATGTATACATATAGTGTAACTGCTTCATCAACAAGGAGTGAAGTTTTGTCTTTTACAAGAAAATGGATGCAACTGGAGATAATTATATTAAATGAATTAAAACAATCACAGAATGACAGAGTTACATTTTATCTCCTGTGTGGTTCTTCAAGTTTATGTAGACACAAGCACATACTCACTAGTTATGAAGGCAGAAGAAAAATTGTCTTGTAGGACAAAGAGTTCAACAGGTAGGTGGGAGCAAGAAATCTTCACATGTGCTATATGATGGGGAATCATGCTCAGCACATAATTCATATACGTATGAAAACCCCCAAAATTAGAATTAAAAGAAATTCTCTACAACACATCTGGTAAAGTTAAAGCTCAGGAATCATAACAGAAGAGGGAATAGAAAGACTATATCAACCAACAAGACACCCTAGAGCTCTCAGGGACTAAACCACCAACCAAAGAGTACATATGGAGTGACCCACAGCAACAGCCACATATTTAGCAGAAGATGGCCTTGTTGGACATCAATGGGAAGAGAGGCCCTTGGTCCTGTGAAGGCTCGATGCCCCAGTGTAAGGCAAAGTGAGTGCAGGGTGGTGGTAGTGGGTGGCAAAACACTATCATAGAAGCAGGAGGGGGGTGAATGGGATAGGAAATTTCTGAAGGGAAAACTGGGACAGAGGATATCATTTGAATTAAGAATAATTTTATATCCAGCCACTTTGCTGAAGTTGTTTATCAGGTATAGGAGTTCTCTGGTGGAATTTTGGGATAATTTAAGTATACTATCATATCATCTGCATATAATGATATTTTGACTTCTTCCTTTCCTATTTGTATGTCTTTTACCACCTTTTTTTCTTTTTCTTTTTTTTTCTTTTTTGTCTTATTCCTCTGGCTAGAAATTCAAGTACTATAATGAATAGATAGGGAGAGAGTGGGCAGCCTTGTCTAGTCCCTGGTTTTAGTGGGGTTGCTTCAAGTTTCTCTCCATTTAGTTTGATGTTGGCTACTGGTTTCTGTATCTTGATTTTACTAAGTTTAGGTATAGACCTTGAATTCCTGATCTTTCCAAGACATTTATCATGAAAGGCTGTCAATGGATACAGAAAATGTGGTACGTTCTCACAATGAAGTACTACTCAGTTATTAATAACAATGAATTCATGAAATTCTTAGGTAAATGGATTGAACTAGACAGTATCATTCTGAGTGAGATAACCCAATCACAAAAGAACACCCATGGTATACACTCACTGATAAGTGGATATTAGCCCAAAAGCTCAGAATACCCAAGATACAATTCACAGACCACATGAAGCTCAAGAAGAAGGAAGACCAAAGTGTGTGTGCTCTGGTCCTTCTTAGAAGGGGAAACAAAATACCCGCAGAAGGAGACACAAAGACAAAGTGTGGATCAGAGACTGAGGGAAAGACCATCCAGAGACTGCCCCACCTGGGGATCCATCCCATATACAGTTACCAGATGCAGACAGTATTGTGGATGCCAACAAGTGCTTGCTGACAGGAGCCTGACATAGCTGTCTCCTGAGAGGCTCTGCCAGTGCCTGACAAATACAGAAGTGGATGCTTTCTGCCAACCAATGGACTGAGCACAGGGTCCCTAGTGGAGGAGCTAGAGAAAGGACCCAAGGAGCTGAAGGGGTTTGTAGAGGATGGCCTTGTGGAACATCAATAAGAAGAGAGGCCCTTGGTCCTATGAAGGCTTGATGCCCCAGTGTAGGGGAATGCCACAATATGGGGAGGTTTGGTGAACAGGGGCAAGGGGTATTGGGGCAGGAGGTTTTCAGAGGGGAAAGGAAGAAAGGGGACAACATTTGAAATGTAAAGAAAATATCTAATAAAAATGAAATATAAATAAAATATACAATAAAAAGGTTATAAGAACCAGAGGAGATTGGAGTGCTATTGTCTAACCTAGGAATGTAAGAATCTACACCTAATGCCTCATTTATATTACTACCAAGCATGAGCTGAATAAGAATGACACTAACATACATGGTAACAAAGAAGTGAGAAATCTCATGTGGCCTCAACCCTAGATAAACAGCTATAACCAACTAATGAATACTGAGACTAGGAGAAACAGTCTTTGTCCTGGAAGAGCCCATAAATTGGTTATCCAATACCAAGTGTTCATCCCTGAAAATTTATACATACAAATGACAGTATGCCGACTGTGCAGGTTGCATTTACATATTTAGGAATATGTGTATGCCTGTGTGTGTGTGTATGTGTGTGTGTGTATGTATGTGTGTGTGTGTGTGTGTGTGTGTGTGTGTGTTACAATTAAGGAATAGAGACCATGAATTTGAGAGCAGAAAAGGAAGGAAGGAGGAAATGGAAGGAGAAAATTATGTTATTATATTTTAACTTCATAAAACATTTGTAAAAAGAAAAGTTCTTCAACTACTTCCATTTGTAAGATACATTTTATATCTAGATTATTTGAGTCACTAGATTCTGTACCACCTGCAGAGTGCTTTATTATATGCTACCTAGTATTGTTTTCTAGTCTTCAGAGCTAAATAGCTGGATCCCATTCCAAATAGCAGTATCCTAGGGCACAATAAAGCTTTTTTTATAGTACTCTACCACCTGCCTTTCCTACATTTAGGAATAAGCACGGGACAAAATTACAAAAAAGTTCCTGTCCCTGTGTCATTTGGATATTTTTTCTGATTATTTCATTTTCCTCAAAAAGAGACCAAATATATACCAAAATATACATGATGGGCTTTAACATAGAAATTAATCTAGCTTGAGTCAAATAAGAATGTGTGTGAGAAAGCAGCCCAAGAGACTCTAGAGCTAGAAGTTTATGTCAAAGTGCTTCTTCCATTTCTCTGCAAATATACCAATACCAAACAGATTATTCATAGCTCATAGTCCCTGCAAATGGCTGTCAGGCTAGTTCAGTTTTGAAAAGGTAGTGCTGCCTGTCAAAATTTAAAGACAATATATACTTTACATATTGCTAGTGTATCAAAAAATCTTACTTTTTTCACACTAATGTAACTTTATGAGACTTTAGTATTTGAAGACTTACCTCAAAATATAATATATTTCAATATCTTTTAAGACATTCTCTGCACTAGTTTGGAAGAATACTATTAAGACCATGGTTTAAATTCCCTGACAAAAGTTTTAAAAGGATTCCTAGAATCAAGAAACTACTATAAAATGATCTAAGAGAATATGGCTGACCTTCAGGGAGTAACCAAACTTCCATGGGAGGTTGAAGCCAGAGAGATGGCTCAGGTTAAAAGTGCAAACATCTCTTGCAGAGAACTAGAGTTGGGTTCCCAATATCAGGCAGCTCATGACCTTCTATAATGCTCTAAGGACATTCAAGGCCTTTGGCTTTGTCAGGATCCTGCACTCACATGTGCACATACCCACACACATACACACATTTTGATATAACTAAATAAGATTTTACTTAGACGTAAGGTTAATTCTCTGGGTGCCAATAAAAACCTGTGTGTCAAGTATTACTCCAGCTTGTTTTAGAACAGCTGCAAGCTAAAGCTAAAACTGCATTCCACATGCTATACACCTGCTTAAAGCCAGCAAATAACAAAAAAATTTGATAAATAGGAAAGTCTCTGACAGAGATGCATATATACTAAAATTATTTAATATCAGAAATATACACCTATGAACATCCCCTAATTCCCTGAAAACTTCTGTGACAATAAAGACACATAACTTTTATCCATAAGACTATGACAACAGCTTGTGTACCTTATTTTTCACTGTTGTTCAAAGGCTGTTCAGGAGAGAAACACACATAGATTCTCTATCAGTGGTTTTCAAATTCTAATATGCATTTGAATCACTTAGGTGTCTTGTTAAATGCAGATTGTATTTCACTAGGTCCAGGATGCTGCCCTAGAGTCTGCATGGCAAATAAATCCTTAGGAACTACTAACACTTCTAGTCCACAGGCCATGAGTTTTTAAAAAGCTGGTTTTAGGAAGGTACAATTTGCAAATGGTATAATTTACATTTTCTTTTCACAGTTCCATGAATTTTGACAAAGGCATAAGTTCCTGCAAACTCTACCACAAGCTTCAGGAAAAAGAACAATCCTGTCTGCCCATAAAGCTCCCTGTGTCTCTTCCTAATCAATCTCTTACTCCAATCCCTGGCAACCATTGATTTCTTTCTTATTCCTATATTTTTGGTTTTTTTCAGAATGCCAAATAAAACAAATGTCAGATACATCATGTAAAATTTGGCATTTAGCTGCTTTCACAATGAAGGCAGCATGAACAATATCCAACTATAATTTTCTCATTTGTCAAAAAATTATGATTGGGGCAGCCATGTTGTCACATACTTGAAATTCCAGCATTTGGAATATTGTGGCAGAATCATACATTTAAAAGACAGACTAAACTACAAAGCAATGTCCTTCCTAAAAACAAGAGTATACTTAAATGTATAAGAAACAATGTTTTCCCAGGAATTAGGGAAATCATTTGAAATGTAAATAAAGAATATATCTAATAAAAAAATAAAAAAAAATAAATGAAAAAAGGGAACAATATTTTCACAGTGATTCTACTATTTTACATTGCCAGCAATGATGTATGAGCATCCACACTCCCTAACAGGTGATTGAAGAGAGGGTCATTTGTTCATTTTCTTCAATAATACAGTCTGCGTCATTGAAATTTAATTTTGTATTTCTGTAATGAACAGAATTTTCAAGTACCATTTTTCATTCTTTTGCTAGATGAGTGTGCTCTTGAGTGAAACATCACTTCAAATCCTTTGCCCATTTTCAAAATGGGCTTTTCATTAGTATCTCTTTTAGAGTTCTTTTTAGCTTATGGAGAGAGCACTTTTATCAGGTATGGGCTTTGCAAATGTTTTCTCCTTGTCTGAGGCATGCCATTTAATTTTCTTAGCACTATATTGCAAAAAGAATTTTATGTGATAAAGTCCAATTTTTCACTTAAAAAAGTAAAAATTAATGTTTTTCTGTAAAATTTTACCCATGTACGAAATCAGAAAATCCTGTGTTGCCTTCTATATATTTGTTTTAGATTTTTTTATGCTTATTTCTGTGACTTAATCTGAGATACATTTTTTTGTAAATGACATGAATCATAGGTGTGCTGGTATATACCAGCACTTTCTCCCCAGATTTATTGTTATAATTAAGTAATAAAATGTTTTTTATATTCAGGGTACACGTGTATTAAAGTAAGCTTTTGCAGCTGTGCATTATGTGTGCGTATTTTGTACTGTGTTCAATGGAAGTGACTAAAAAAACAAGAAGGAAATTTTCACATTGAATTGAAGAGGTCAGCTAACTAAAGACTTGGAAAATTCCACCATACCTCAGAATAGCCTAGATCCCTCCCCTCCTCAAAGAGAGAAGTTAATGGAGCATGTAGACACCCCCTCCCTTCCTGTTAAAGGCTAATTAGATTTCTCAGGAAAACCTCAGGGGTGGATCAATCATTGGCCACCTACAGATATTGGAAGCCCTTACTACCCCATTCCCTAAGGACCAATCAGTTTAAAAGTCACACTGTTCCACCAATCATATTGTGCCTAGTTGTTGTTGCTCTATTCAGCCCCTGGAAACTGTATAAAAACTCACCTGTCCCTTGGGAGGCAGAGGCAGGCGAATTTCTGAGTTCGAGGCCAGCCTGGTCTACAAAGTGAGTTCCAGGACAGCCAGGACTACACA
>BDUI01016293.1:37669-51059 GCA_002335545.1 Apodemus speciosus
TGTTGAAGTAGGTGTGGCCTTCTTGGAATAGATGTGCCACTGTGGGCTTGAGCTTAGCTTTGAAAGCCTCATCTTTTCTGCCTGGAAGCTAGTCTTCCCCTAGCTACCTTCAGAACAAGAAGTGGAACTCTCAACGCCTCCAGCTCATATGTGCCTGGATGCTGCCATGCTCCTGTCTTGGTGAAAATGAACTGAACCTCTAAATCTGTGAGCTAGCCCCAATTAAATGTCTAGGAATTGCCTTGGTCATGGTGTGGGTCCACAGCCATAAAGACCTAACTAAGATAGTTCTATAAAGATAAGTACTTTACTAGAGGTCAGTTTCAGAATATCTTCACCACTGGGGTAGTTCTTAGCAAGAATTTTCTTTTCTTGAGTTATACATTTATAAAGTAACATTTTCTTATAAACAATTATATACAGACTTCTGATTCTTAGGCCATATTGATATTATTTTCCTATTCAAAATAAAATTGAGTTACATTTGGAAAGTTAAATTGTCTTTGGATAAGAAAATTGTTTATTTTAACACATAGTTATTTTTAGGAGTGATAGCTCAATATTAGCCATAAGAATTTATAATTTTTCCCTGACTGCATAATTATAATTTTTCCTCTTGGATCCTTCAATACATAATGAAACAAAGTCCCATCTTTGCCTCAGTTTAACTTCCAACATAATTAATGGATATGCTAGTATTTAACTTAAATGAATATTCAGGATTGGCTTTGGTGGTGAAATAGATGAACATTATTGGTGACTGACAACTACAACTGATTAAAAGTTCAGAATTTGTACCATGAAAGCCATTCTTTCTGGCTGTCTCTCCATGTAACTTTCTCCATAGACATTTCATAAATTAAAATATTATTGAAATGTTGTCCATGCCATTTAAAGTTAAACAAAAAAATATGTTCTTCTGTTACAAAATGTTGAGCTCCCCTAACATGTCAGTACTTTATTTGGGTTCTTTCTGTTATAGCAGCTCTGTAAGTTTCAACATTTAGTTATAACTGGGGCAATTAGATAAAATGAGCTACTTTTCATTGATATATATATATATATATATAGATAGATAGATAGATAGATAGATAGATAGATAGATAGATAGATGATAGATAGATAGATAGATAGATAGATAGATAGATAGATAGAGAGAGAGAGAGAGAGAGAGAGAGAGAAGGAGAGAGGGGAAGAGACAGATATACATACATACAGACAGACAGACAGCAGACAGACAGACAGACAGACAGACAGCCACAGACACAGAGACAGAAAGAGACACAAAGGGAGAGACCCTTCGTTTTCTCCATGTTTTCGCGTCTGCTGACCAAGTTGTCATTGAATTCTTCCAAATCTTAATTCAAAATGGAAAAAAATACAAAAATCTGCTCTGGTTATTTAGGTTTAAAGAGACTTTGGGAACAATGATGTCAGCCAACCAGATAGCCCAGGGTTCTCAGGCACTAAGCCATCAACCAAGGGGTACACATGGTTCCAGGCAAAAGTGTGGCAGAGGAATGCCCTATTGGGCATCAGTGGGATGAGAGGTCCATGGTCCTATGAAGGCTCAATAGTTGCCCCAGCGTGGAGAAATTGAGGGGGGTAGGTGGGAGCGGGTTGGGTGAACGGGCATATTCTTGGAGGCAGGAGGTGGGAGGATGGGTTGGGGATTTTCTGGGAGGGGGATAACCAGGAAAGGGTATAACATTTGAAATGTAAATAAAGACTATATTCAATAAAATAATGTGAGAAAAAAGAAGTCTTTGGGAAAGTGATACTTAGGAATTTCCTGTTGACAATGGAAAAAAATTGGTCAACCTATCAAATGTATGCAAACTTATAAATTCAAGAATTCACTAAACAACTTGTTTTCAATTGATTTCTACTTGTTGCAAAACTACCTGAAGAAGACAATAATTAAGTCAAACATGGTAGTCCATCCCTATAAACCCAGTACTCTGGGGGTGCTATATAATGAGACTGTGAAAAGAAAAAAGAGGAGAGGACAGGATACAAAAGGAGGGAGGTTAAGGATGGGAGAAAAACAGATAAAGAAATCTAGACTTACCTGGGCAGTGGTGGTGCATGCCTATAACCCTAGCACTTGGGAGGCAGAGGCAGGCAGATTTCTGAGTTTGAGGCCAGCCTGGTCTACAGAATTACAGAGTGAGTTCTAGGACAGCCAGGGCTACACAGAGAAACCCTGTCTCGAAAAACCAAAAAAAAAAAAAAAAAAAAAAAAAAAAAAAAAAAAAAAAAAAAAGAAAAAAAAAAATCTAGACTTGTCTGGAAATAGTTTATCTAATTGTATAGTAGATAAAATATATGCATAGGAACAAGAGAGATAAAATGCAATGAAGAAAATTTTAGAAAGAGCTGATTGCAGTTGTTTCAAAAATTAAAAACTATATTCTACAGATGAATTGAAGATCGCAGTCGTTGTTAGACAACTAGAACAATTGAGAGCTCGAGATTTTTTAAAGCAGTGTTATTTCTGTTTGTTTGTTTTCATTGGTTTACTTTTACTATGGCCTGTATACTACCATGATGACATCCCCCATCCTCTGCTACACATGTATCTGGAGCCCTAGATCCCTCTCTGTATTCTTCTTGCTCGGTATTTAGTCCCTGGGAGCACTGGGTGGTCAGGTCAGTCAACATTGTTTATTCTATGGGGTTTCAGTACCCCTCTGCTTCCACAGTCCTACGGTCGGCTCTCCCAGCAAGGTTCCCAAGCTCAGTCTGATCATTGGAACCAAGCATTTACATCTGCATTTGTCAGGTACTAGCAGAACCTCCCAAGGAACAGCCATTCCACATTCCTGTCAGCAGATGCTTCTTGGAAACAGCAACAGTGTCCTGTTTGGTGTCTGCAGACAGGATAGATCACTAGGTGGGGTGTTCCCTAGATGGCCCTTCCTTCAGTCACTTTTTCATTTTTTGTTCCTGCCTTTCCTTTGGACAGGAACATTTCTGGGTTAACTTTGAGATGAGTATGTGTTCCCAATCCTTGACTTGGGGTCATACCTATCCACTGGAGGTAGTCTCTACAGGTTCTATCTCTCCTTCACTGTGCTTTTCAGCTAAAGTCATCTCTGTTGGATCCTGGGAACCTCTTGCTTCCTTAACATCTGGGAATCTCCAGTGGCTACCACCAGTTCCTCATCCCCTACTGTTACATGTTTTTATTTAATTTCCTGACCCTCCCTACCTCTCTCCTGTCCCCTCCAGTACCTGATCCTGCTCTCATTTTTCCTCCCCCTCCTATCTACCACCCAGGTTCCCCCTTCCACCTCCTGTGGTCATCCTGTTCCCCCTTCTATGCAGGACTGAAGCATCCACACCCTTGTCTTCCCTCCTCAATTGGTAACATTTCATCTTCCTCCCTTGTTCCCTGTCTCCTCCCTCCTTCCCTCTCTCTGCCTATGAGGTTCTCAGCTTCTTCCCCAGCACCATACCTGATGCCTATCTGCCTACTATCACATTCCCTGCTGTGATGATAATGGAATAATGCTCTGAAACTGTAAGGAATCCTCCAATTAAATACTTTTTATTACAAGTTGCTTTCATCATGGTATTTCATCACAGCAACAGGACAATAATTAAGATAAGCTATGTAATGGCTCTTGAATGATATGGAAATATTTGCAACAAAATTTAGAGGTACTCCAAAGTGTTATAAAATTCATCAGTCTTTGTGAGGATAGGATTGACATATTTAAATGAAGAGTGGCAGGCTATGTTTGCTTAAATGAGGACATAGACAATAGTTAAGATTTTGAAATCAAATGTTTTTTTTATTCTTTGAGCCAATATGTGAATTGCAGCATTTATGTAGTCAAACATTAAAAAGCCTCAGAAAGATGACTGCTAGTAACTGTACCATCAATTCACATATAAAACATTATAATTATAGTAAGCAGCAACCTACTCATTAACTGTTGTAGTAATAAGGATCAGACTTAACTTCTTAACATAAACAATTAGAAAAAACTATGTAAAATATCAAACAACCATTTTCACATATTGGACAATAAACAACAAATCTGAGATGCAAAAATAAGAAAATACACATGATAAGCCCCTACCCACAAGAGTTCCAGCACTCAACTTGCAGGCAATCACAAATAGGAAATCGTGGCTTTCCTGATTTAGAGGGAAAACCAGAGATCACGGATTCTGAGTATGATTAAATACATAAGGCATAATTCTAAATAAAGGGGAACTATGTGAAAAGAATCCATCAATCTGTAGAGGACTCACTTGTCAACATATAATGCAAAGCATTGCAAGGCTGGACAATAGATGTTAAAAAGTTGCAAGCTAGGCAGTTCTCATAGGTCATGTTCTGTGAGACAGAATCAGCATGCATGCAATATAAATTGACTTACAGGAATGCAAGAACACAGATCCATCACAAAACAGGTTAACAAAACTGATTTTACTAGTTATAAAACAAAAGAAAGGGAAAGAGGGGTCTAACTTTCAAAGTAAGTTATGCCTCAAGGCTCAGCAAAAATGCATGACCCATACACCACACTAAAACCCACTTAAAGCACTCAATACTGGGTTTCATAAACTAGGACAGCTTGGAAGATTGGTCTCGAGTATTTCAGAGTATTCTCTTCTAGGAATGATGGTTATAAAGTTCAAGTTAATCTTGAGTATTTACCCTTATGTCAGAATGTTACATTTTCATAACAGAATACAGATATTCGGAGAAGTAAGTTAGGAGGTGGGTGAGTTGAACCAACCAGGATCATCCACAACTTAGAAAATGTTAAAAGCATAAAAGAGAATAAAAGTACCATTGGGTTTTGTTTGTTTTTTCAAACAAAACCCAATGCCTGTCAAGGAAGTTGAAAAAATTTAAACTATCAGCTATATGCCATTCACTATATTCATTATACCAATGAAACCAATGTGTAAGAAAATGACCAGTAGTGCTAATGCTTCAAATTCTTCACCTATGTCTATAGATCAAATGCAATTCTAAACAAACATACAAATTGAGAATAAAGTATTTTGAGAAATGTCAAAATATAATAATCAAGACATTGCAGTGCAAGAAAAGAATAAAAATAGTGTACATTAGAAGATGAAGCAGAACATATTAAACTGAGGCATCACAAATGTGGAAAATACTCATGATGAGAAGGGATAGACTTCATTTTAATTGATAATTTTCATTATATGTATTTATGATGTAGCATGATTTTATTTATAGACTTATGCCATAGTTATCTTACATAGTTATCGTTTAAATACAACATTTAAATTAAATTAAATTCTATGCAAATTATAACCTAAATGATATCCAAACTCTTAGAAACTTTTGGAAATTCATATAGAATTAGTTAAGTCATATAGATGACTTTTTAAAAAAATAGTATATTTGAGTTGACAAAATAGCACAATGGACAACAGAATCTGAGTTCAAATCTCCAACACTTATATAAGATCCAGCTATACCTATGTATACCTATAGCAAACACAGGTACATCCACACTTACCTACACAGGATAATAAAAGTGTATCATTCATTTTTATCAGATGTTAAAAATTATTTATTTCTTATAGCAATGATAAAAACATTTAAGAGATCTTTTATAAGGATAGAAAAATATGAAAATCATAGTAGTCAGAAAAACAGAAACAAAAAAAGATTAAGATTTGCTGTGACACATTGAATCTTTCCTAAGAAGTGAGTCTTTTCTAACAAATGGAAATATCTATGTATCATATGTGTTCACATTGTGAATACTGGAAACTATTTATTACCAGAAGCAAAATTAATTCCTGATAAGGTATGTATCTCTATCTCAAAAGACTATAAGATAACCACTTTTAAATAAAGCAAAATATAATATGTTCATGAATTTTAGACATCAAATATATTTTAAGCAGAAAACATCATTATTAATAAATAGATCAACAAATTAGTCTATTAAAATTAACATTTTTTATGAAAAACTACTTTTAGAATAATAAAAAGGAAACCTGCCATTCGAAGAAATATTAGATACAAACTTATTCAAATAATGACTAATGATTCAAAATACTTGACAAATTCCTAGAAATCACTAAAGGTAGAAAAATGATCGAATATTGAACATAAACAATAGTGGTATGGGGTGAGTAAAAGAGGTAGAAGTGACTGATCATAAAGAAAATGCAAATAAAAACATCAAAAGATAGTATTACAAATACCCACGATAATATAACTATCCAACAAGAGTGCTAGGTTCTCAAAAATTTAAATTTGAAATACAATATAACCCAGTAATAACATTTCTACCTACATACATAAAATTATCTAATGCAAAGAGTTCAACAAATATTTGTACATTTATATTTATACCAACATACTATTCATACTATTTCAAAAGTGGATAGTACCAGATATTCTTGGATAGATGTCTTAGGTTGGGTTTCTATTGCTATAATAAAACAACAAAACCAAGGCAACTTAGAAAAGAAAGCAGTTAAGTAGGCTTATGATTCCACAGGCTTAGAGTCCATATTGGCAGAGCAAAGCCATGGCAGCAGAAACAGCTGACGGTTCATATTTAGATCCACATTCAGGAGACAGAGACCATGCTGGGAGTGTTATGAATCTTTCAGAACATACTCAGTGACATACTTCTTCCAGGAAGGCCACACACCCTAATACTTGCCAAGTAATTCTACCAACTGCGGACCAAGAATTCAATTGCTGATATTTATGGGGGTATCTCATTTAAATGGCTCCCTGGACCCCATTGTTCTCTTGGGAAAATCATAATGCAAAAATAATTTAGTCCAATTTCAAAAGCCCATACAGTGTTTCATAGTCTCAATATCATTTTAAAAGTCTAAGTGTTTTCTGAGACTCAAGGCAATTATCTTAACCATAACTCTTCCCCATTTAGAAAATTACATACTCCCAACATGCATTGTTACAGAATATACATAACCATTTCCAAATGCTCAAATGGGAGCAGAGCGAGGAAATACTACACTAATCCAAGACAAAAATCTAGCAAGGCAAAGTCCCAACCCTGTAGCTCCATTTCTGCTATCTGAGGTCCTATAAGGCTCTATGCTTCTGGCTTAGCTGACTAAAACATACTCCTCTCTCTTGGTCTAGTTCCACTCCCTGTTTGTAGCTCTCCATTATAGATGTGTCAGAGCGCTAGAATCTCCAATATAATGGGCTCTCAAAGGCAAGCTGGGCTTCACTTTCACACTTTCAGGCAGTAGCCTCTCAGGGCCTCCATACCATTCCTTGCCACATGCCTGAACTCAGTGGATGTCCATAATGGTAGAGGGAGAATCTACAACTCCTTTATTAGTGCATCCTTCATGACTTTATGGCCAGCAACACAGAGAGAACATTGCCAAGTTTTATTACCAACTTGAGGTGAACCCTGCTCCCTTTGAATCATATTTGTAGTAGCTTTGATTTGTTAGGTTTTTTTTTTTAACAGAAAATTCCTTAGGCAATTTCTTTTCACAAATTGGTAGCTTAGCATGCATGGCAGTTCTTGCTCTGAGAGCACCCTTCCACTTATTCCAATAGGGATCAAGGTTCTCTTTACTCTCCTTTATTTTTTTCAGTGCAAGCCTTTACACCACTATTAAATTTCCTGATGCTCTTTTTAATGTTCAAATTGTACGTTTTGTATTTTCTTTCCCCCACTTGCTCTTTTTTATTATATACTGCATTAAAGTGATTGCTAATATGCATATGATACAGTCATTATTAGGTGGTGTTGACATTTCTCCCACCAAAGAAGTTTAGCTTCAGGCAATTTCTCAGAATGAGGTCAGTAAGCAGTGACTTTTTGCCAAGACATTACAAGACTGTTCTCTAACCCAGTTGTTGGTGTTTCCTTCTAAAATCTTTTAATCTAACCCTCCATATTTAACCTTATTTGCAACACTGTTGTCAAAACTCCTACTAGAATGGAACATTAATATGCACTCAAGAAATGTCTTTAACACAACCTATACCCCTCACTGGATAAGACATATATAAACTCTCCCAACTCCTGATTTGAAAACACTACTGGGCATGGAGCCTGGGTAGTGCAGATATGTGACCCATATAATCCTTCCAAACTTTTAAGCCTGAAGACACCAAGGAAGATTTCCCAGGACATCAACTTTTGCTTGAGATGCTGCTCCCCTATCAACTGTCATCAGAGATGTAGTCTCGAGATCTCTCCTGATCCAGTCCCTACAAAGGCATCATCCAGCAATGCTCACCAACACCAATTGCTGGGTACCTCTTCCAGACTGCAATTGGCTGTGGTCCAGGGACTAGCTAATTCCAATATATCCACTAAGGGAAATGGCAGACCTTCCCCTCAACAAAGAAAATGGCCACTATATAATACAGCCACATACTTGCCTAAAGAGGAGGGAGAGAACTTCTATAACTGCAGAGAAATGATAGGAGAAATTTTCTAATCATGGCCAGTCTTGAAGATTAACCCCTTCGCAATTTAGATATGAAACTTTTACTGATGGGAGCCAAAGATTTCAACAGAGGAATAGCCTCTTACCTCTACTTAAAGCTGCAAGATAGTGAGAAGAAGATACTTACTTTGAGAAAGAAATTAAAATCAGAGACCAAATCTTAGGTCTGTTACATCCCTTTTGAAATACCCAACTCTCACCCTATATGTGGTAGTGGTTTACTGCCAGGTCCACACAGATTCAAGGTTGAGTGAGTTGGGAACGGCAACTAGCAGAACAGATAGCCAAACAGGCTGACTCTAAGAAATATCTTCATAGCCTCCTCTCATTGATCACCAGAAGGTATATACCATACTACTGATATTGCTAGATCCCCACATATAAGTCAGAAGAAAAAGCAAGAACCAGTCAATGTGCTACTAAAAATCAGGAAGACTGTCTGCTTGTCACAAAATTAAATAATTCCTGAGAAGATAGCTTATAGCCTTGTCCAGCAAGTTCTTGAAACAACCCATCTAGTAAAGCTGCCTACAATAACTATTACAAAGATTTTTGGAGGTCTTGAGAAGCTAATATTGACACAACAGGTCAGTTTACAGTATGCCTGGAACTATCAAAAACAGCGACACAAGACCCCTTGATGACAAAAAACAGGAGTCCTATCTATTTAAGCAACCAGATGTGGACTTTCCTGACACTCCATCCAAGAGAGGGTGCTGATATTTTTCTGGTTATAATGTGCACTTGTCAAGCTGGTTAGAAGCACGAGCACTGCAAATTAACTTGAAGCTTGCATACAGAGCACCACTCCCCATCTTCAGGCTGAGCTGAGAGAATAACCAGGATTTATAATCCAATCCTCACTACTCACTTGTGTCTTAAAGTTTTAGGTATCAAGCCATGTTATATCACACGCATGTCAAAGCTATCATGGACCCAAGCTAGAAATGGACTGTAAAAGCTGACCAAGACTAGCCTATGAAGTTGACTATCTCAAAATGACATCAAAACGGGGGCAATAGCTCAGCTTCTTCTGTGCTTCCTGATGTCCTCCTTGATCTGGTGGACATGCATCCAAACCAGTCCCCAGTTAGCTTCTCAGCCCCTCTCACATAAATTTGTCTGGCTAGCAAATGTGTTCCAGGACAACTCCAAATCTTATGTATTCATCAGTATAACTAGCTGCCCCTAGGGATTTCCACCTTATCTCCTTCAGGTACTGCTATACATGCATAAGCCAGAAATAGATGATCTCTTGGATATCTGCTGTGATATAACTGTTCACATCAGAAAAATAGGTTATTTTTTCTTTTGGAGAATACCCCAGCTGGTGAAAGACTATGGAGAAATGGCCACACAAAAAAAGAAGAATTGTGGGAGAATCTATTGGTCTTATCTTAAGTACTAGGCATGAAAGGGCTTCTTAATGAAAAGGGTCTATAAGTGGAATTCCCATAGTGGAATAAGAAGTTTGACTGCAGCAGAAGTTTTGGGATAGTAGAGGTTGAGATACCCAGGAGGAATAATATGGGTTCTGACTATAGGAAACCTTCTTGTAGAAAATCCATGTCCCAGAATGTTGGCTTTAGTAAATGCCAGCCATGAGCACCTTAACCTAAATCAGAACTCCTGGATATGTTTACATGTAAGCCAGGTTGGTTACTTATAATGGAGTAAGAATGGCTAACCAAACCCTGACTAACAACACAAAAGAGACATGTTTAACAGGACCACCTGATCTGATCATAGGAAAAGCCCAATGTATAGAAAATGAAAGAATTATACCAAACTGTTAAAAAAGTAGCAGTTCCAAGTAGTACATACTTCACCTGCCTCAAGCGTATTTATACCTACTACCTAGAAAATAGTTGTAGAGTAGTATCATTGGCCCCCAACTTTCATTTACTCTCAGAAGGCATGGTCCAGTAATACCTTATATTCAAGAAATAATAACTTCACTATTTTTAGGAAAGCATAGTCATGCTTCAGAACCAAATAGATTCATTGGCAGCAAAGGTCCTCCTAAACTACAGAGGACTAGACTTCATTACTACTGAAATGGAAGCTATATACATGGTTTTAAATAAAGAATGCTATTTTATGCTAAGCAGCCAGAAATAGTATGAGAAAAGTGAGGAAAGGTTATTAGGAAGGATTAAGGCAGGAGGTAAAAATGTGAGCCAATGTAGTAGAGGACAGATGCTATGCCAGGAGTAGTAACCTGTTTCTTCAACATAGATTCATGAGGAATTATGAAGGTGAAGAGGAGGTAATCAAGTAGAATAATGTAGAAAAGACCATTTATTAGGGGCTGATTTATTGATTTATTTAGTGAGCTACTTAAAGCATTGTACTGTGTATTTGCCAAGCATGACATCATTTGCTACTTGTAATAGAATGACCTGGAGAAGTAGCTGAAATAAAGGGTTGCCATTTCCTTTAACCTGCTGACCACTCCATAAGCTTCTGTAGAATCTTGATATGCCACCCTTCCTTGTAGTTTTAGAGTATAAAATGAGAGTGCAGATTGGGCCTAGCATTGAGGTTTTCCAATCCATTAGTGACATCTCTCTTCCACTCTTTGTTGGAATTGGAGAGCTCATTCCAGAACAATTCTTGCAACAAGATCCCAATGTTCAACCACTTCTCTAGTACAAAGTTACAAAGACTTTCACATTCTGCTGAAAAAACAAAAAACAAAAGAACACATGGTCTCATGTCTAACAGAGCAATTCTCTGTACATCTGTATTGGTCAGTTTACTCTAAAGTAACAGAACACACACACACACACACACACACACACACACATACACATATACATGCACACATACACATACATATGAAATATGAAATGTCCTGAGGATTTCTAGAGAGCTACTGGTCTTCAGTGAAAATTGGAATCCAGATGAAGTAGGTTCTAGCACTAGTGGAGGAATACCTCAGTGAGAGAATTGTTGAGCTCCCCTGTAAGAGTGAGGGTGAGACCAAAACAAAGTTTCAAGTCTCTGTTCTTTTTGAGGGCTGCCACAAGAAGGTCTGGAACTGAGTTAGGTTAAGTATTTCTGCCTTAAAGGATCCAATGAAGAAAATCCTTTACATGCATGCCCAGCTGCTTAGATTTTAGTTGATCACATATGAATTCAAGTTGACAACAGAGATTAGCTATCATAAATGAATGATCAGAACACAGAATACATACATACACAAAGTCAAATTCCATTCAAATTAAAAAAGAAATTAAATTCTCAATTTGACAAATATGGGTAGACACTGAGGACATTACAATAAGTAAAATAAGACTGATATAAAAGGTCAAATGCTGTATGGACCCATTTCAAATAGTATTTTTAATAAATTATGCAGACATACAGTAGAATACTGAATACTAGGAACAGGGGAGATATAGTTATATGACTCAACATTTGATAAACACAGAATTTCCATGAAGAATACTAAAAGATGTTTAGGTATGGTTAGGGGCAATTATATAAAAGAAGTAGTAATGCATTTAATGCACTAAAGTGCCTGCCTTAACAGTAAAAATTATACTTTTATCTTATAGATATTTTAATAAAATAAAATTTAAGAATTAAAAGATCATGAAAACTCAATAATCAGGGAGAATGACAACTGTAACTCTCTGATTTAGCTTTTAGATGTATAAATTGGTAGTCTTGGCAGAAAATATAACAATATTTATGGAAACAAAATATAGGCATTCTACAAACCAGTCACTCTATAATAAGGTATATAATCAATGTAACTGAACTGTTGATACCTACATTAAGATAGATTAATTTCACATACTTATGTAACTAAACAAAATATACTATACTACTGCATCTTCAAAAAAAAAAAAACAAAAAGAAAAACAAAATGCAGCACTAGATGTCCCATATAATGGTGGTTAACTGAGAGGTATTTGATTTGGTAGTGACTTAGAGTTGACATGAGGTACAAAAAGTATTTGTATCCTTTATCTCTTAAGTAGATACATTGGCTATCATTTACTGAAAATTTAGAGCTCAGAATTTAGGTTTTGTGTGCTTTTCTGTTTTAATGCTGTAGTTCAATACAGTGGTTTCTTAAAAACCAAGTATCTAGAGTTCTGAACATTTCAAAAGCTAATTTGAAGATTTCTTTTTGTGGACAAAATCACATAATGTAACCAAGGAGCCTTTCTCAAACTCTTCTCTCAATGGAAACTGTTGAAACAAGTCAAGGCAAAGTCACTTGAAAAGGTATCTATTTTTTTTTTACCATGGGAAAGAAAATAGCAAATTTTACATGTCTGTAGGCTTAGTAACCCTCACTTGGTCTTAAAAAGTGTTATGGTGATATCCTATCACAATAGGCAATGAACTATGAAATTTATATAAAACCCAGTTTTGATAGAAAAGATTCAAATATGAAATATGTATCTGCACATGTGTGTTGAGATGGGTGGTTACTAGTTAGGAATAAGGAAACATATCTACTTTAATTCTCCAATTTTAACAATAAAGGCTGCATTACCCTTAAGTTTTTATTTGTAAAGACCGAGAAATGGATATTTTCTATGATACAAATAATTTATTCAAACGTAACCCGATTTCTTTTTAGTTTTCGAAAAACAAACTTCCACACAGAAAATTATGTAAAGAGCTGCAGGCAGTCACTGACCCACGCGGCCACCAACTCGCTCAGGGTCAGGGGTCTGTGAGGTCTGGGCCCTGGATCACAGCTTAGGCAGCCACGATGCATCAGATCAGAGCAGCAGGTGGTCACTGAGCAAACCCGCGCTGCTGACAACTCTCTCAGGGGTCTGTGCAGCCTGTGCCCAGATTTCAGCCAAGGCAGCCAACTTGCCTCAGGGCACTACAGACTACTAGCAGCAGAGGCCAAGTACTTGGACAGAGTCCAAGACTGACACCAACTACCCTG
>BDUI01016302.1:16556-32353 GCA_002335545.1 Apodemus speciosus
GCTAATTTGGAGCTGAATGGATGTGCATAGTGTTTTTAGCCTTGAGGCAAAAGTGGACTCTGATTTCAGCTGTTATTTTTTGTCATTGGGTAGTTGCTTACTTTCTCTAGGGCTTGGTTTTAGAATTCATGAAATGGGGGTTATGATCTGGTCTGGTCTACACGTTGTTTGGAAATTTAGTGGTGAACATAAACATTTGACTTAAGAGTCAAACTCTTAAGTGCAGTGTCCAGGAAATGACAACCCCTTTCCTTCCAAGACATCATCCAGTCGTGATTGTCTGCYCCTTCTATACTGGGAATAAACTTTTAGGATAGCCTTTGGGTCCAGGGAAGCAGTGCTTGTAGGTGYTTTACAAGACTCAGATGCCAAGGAGCTGCGRCAGTTCGGTACTTACCTGGCCCAGGCCTGAGGTAGTGGGCCTGCRGTCAGTGTGGGCTACTGTATTGAAGATGAGCCGATTTCTTTTCTTTCCTTGCCTTTCATGTCAAATTCTGAACAAAGAATCCCCCTCCCTACCTATAGGACCCTGTTCCAGTAATTTACCACAGGGACAGCTGGTGTTGCTAGGGTTCTCACTTGATAAATACGAACTGAGAGTCATACACTTCCAGGTTGTATGTGTTAATTTATGGTTTCTTCTAGAGAAACTAATCTTGGTGGTTTTTTTTYCCTTGGGAAATTTAGCACAGAGAAATGGGAAGTTTACAATTTTAGCTTTGACAGTCCAGTTTCAGTTAAGTCAGAGACTAGTTTTGTTGTTTTGGTGCGTCGTGGAGCATTTACAGAGAGCGAACATTCTTAAACTCCCAAGTTGTGTCCAGTTCCTCTTCTCATTGCAAAACCCTCAGGCGAGTGAGTGTCCAGTGAGTGAGAGTGAGCCCTCTGTGTCTACAGCTTCTGTACTGATAGATGACACCATCTGTAGGCTGGACATAAGGACCACACCATTAAACATGTTCAGATTGTTCCTCATTGTCACCCTGGGGTACCCTGAGTAAACAAAGCATCTCATGTATTAGCAACACAGTATAGTRTTGTATCATAAGTTAATGTAGATATGATTTAAACTGTTCATGTAGAAATAGTAGAAATTGGGCAACTGCAGATTTTAGTGTTTCCATGAGGTTCTGGACCCCACAGACACTTGGGGAATGACTGAGTGCTAGTGCTCTCATAAGGAATAATTCAGCAAGAAAGAATATGCCCAAATTATTAATATATCTGGAAAAGTAAACTTTTAGCACAATTCTGTGAATATAATAAGAAACCTCGAGTTSCAGGGTAAAATCGATGAATTCTGTGATATGTGAATTATGTCTCAAGAAAACTATTACACTATCAGATCAATTTACAGAAGTCCCAAACCACAGTGGAGTGCCTTGCATTTCTGCTACTCTGGTGGAAAGCATAGTCCATAGGAGAGTCAGAAGCATGTGAAACTCTTTGTAATTTTGCRTGTGTGTGTGTTTATGGTGTGTGCCCTTATGCTGTCTCTGTGGCCCAGCAAAGTGTGCCATCATACCCCTATGAATCCTCGACACCTTGCTCAGACCACTTTTCATGGATTTGTCAGGTGCAGATAACTTTTTCTGTGTACTTCTATGCTCTGTTGAAGCATGACTTAGCTAGTCATCTATTTTTGTTAGGTATAGTCTGACCACAGGCTAGGTTTGGTTTAGATAAAAGTCCCTTCTAAGAGAAACCTTAAAAACCGAAGGCARAAGCTGGGTGCTGTGGTACATGCCTGTAATCGCAGCAGTCAAGAGGTTGATGCAAGAAGATCATGAGTTAGAGGTCAGATTGAGCTGTAAAGACCCTATCATGAGACTATACATATACACATGAGTACACACACACATACATACACACACAGTCACTGTGCGCTTTTACCATACATGTGAAGTGTGGCATAATTGTTAAAGCATTTGAAATTGAAAAGTTGAGGAAATGTCATTCTTGTGTATGGCTTCTAAAGCTCACCTTGTAGTAATTGGTGGTCCCTTTTATCATCACAGCGCAGTTTAGGATGCAGAATTGCTGTTCAGACTTTTGTGTGCCTAAGAGGACAGGTGTGAAATCATCTCTCTCATACACACACACAATCAGTAGGTCGTTTGTCTCTTGTGTTGTTGTCTATTTACTTTCAAACTAATTTTTTGTTTGTTTGTTTCCCGCTCTAGGTGCGGGAGATGCTGAAGATGAGGGACTCCAACGGGGCCCGTATGCTGACCTTAATCACAGAGCAGTTCATGGCTGACCCTCGCCTGTCACTTTGGAGGCAGCAAGGCACTGCGATGACTGACAAGTATAGGCAGCTCTGGGATGAGCTTGGTAAATGAGTTTCCTGTCAACCTGTTGAGCTGTGCGTAGAGAAGACCACAGTTGGATATGAAGAGCCTGGTCCGAGGGGTGCTGGAGAGAGCTGCTCCGTGCTCGCCTGGGCCAGGGTGCTTGGGCAGATGAGCGGGAAAAGCCCAGGCTGCTGTTTGAAGCAGGCAGCTGTGGCAGGGTTAGGGAGCCGAGTGCGGGGAGCACAGCGAGTGAGGGGAGCACAGCGAGTGAGGGGAGCACAGGGATCTCCCCTTAGGCACTCGGCGAAAGGCTCTGTATGTTTACAAT
The DNA here is from genome assembly GCA_002335545.1 of Apodemus speciosus. Classification (NCBI taxonomy): domain Eukaryota; kingdom Metazoa; phylum Chordata; class Mammalia; order Rodentia; family Muridae; genus Apodemus; species Apodemus speciosus. The sequence continues at coordinate 19,179 of BDUI01016302.1, forward strand.
AAGTAGTTTCCATCGTAGGACTGGTCAGTGACTATTTCATCTCAATTTTTGAGTCTGCCTTCCTTTTTTTCCTTCATTGAAATTCTCAAAAATGATTTGGACAACTCACTGTTTTCTCAGCCAGTATAGACCAAGGTCAAGTATTGAGAATGGAAAAGATAGGGCAAACTCTAAAATTTATTGTCTAAAATCTCTAGTCATTAAAGATATAAATATAGCAGGGAATGGAAAAAATGAAACCTTTTCTTGTGTTTAGCATGAAAATACTGGGTGTGAGTCTCCTTATCCAATGCTCATTGCTACAGAAATTTAAAAAAAAAAAATGACATCTTAGTTTTATGAGAGGAAAATGCTTGCTGCATGTGTAGATTTGGTGACATTTCTGTTGACAAGGGCCAGACCACTCTTGATTGATTTTGATCCCAGGCCTAGATAGCTCAAGAGGAGGAGTTGTCTGTGAGGGTTTCATCTGATTATAATGAAAGGCACTTTTGAGAGCAACTGTGTGGAGATGCGCAAACTTCACCTCGGGGGCCTCTAGAGCTTGAGGAGGTGGAGGCTTTCGGAGTGTATGCAAGCTCCTAAAAACCTGATGTCGGCCTTCTTCCCGCCTCTTCAGGACCACGACTCTTGGTAGAAACTTGGTTAGTTCATTTCTATACAAGTATATCTGCTRCTTGCCAAATATTAAGGCGTATCTGCGAACGTTTTTCTCCAGTGTTTCTTAAAAATAGTTTGTGTCCAGTACTTCACTTGGTCCCCTGAAAATCTTATCATAGCTGCCCGCCCCAGACAAGTCTAAATCACGCCGCAAGCACAGGACATAGCTTCCATGTGTTGCCTGCCATGAGGATTGAGGGCACAGTGTGGAACTGAAGAAGAAAAGATAATACATGGTTTAAGTCAACATTTTATACAGAAAAAAATGAGTGATTTAGCTCTCCAAATCAAGCCTTTTTAGCTTGTGACTCTTCAGTACATGATGAAWTCACTAGTTGGTTCATAAAGGTTAAAAAGGACTAGCACTGAAAACCAATAATGAAGGGGATTGTGTAGGGAAAAATACTGGATTACTGTGAAGTATATGAAATTTCAAGCTGTGGTACTCAGAAATATGAAAGCATAAATAACTAGTTAGGAAAACAAGTGCCACTTGAATATTTTCAAAGTGCCAAGAAAAAAGAAAAAAAGAAAGAATACAAATGATAATATAGAGTTAAGTTTGCATTATTCACACTTAATCTGTAGTCACAGCTCACCTTTCCAAGTTGGCTTTGGAAAATGTATGCCAAGACCATGAGTCAGCAGTAAGAAATCTCATTGGGTGGAAGTTTTTGGTAGCTGATACATATTCCCAGGACAGGGCAAGACTACTTTGGAGAGATGCAGGCTTTACTCAGATGTTTGATTGCAGACAAGAATCAAGAACACAACTACACACACACACACACACTTGCTCTCTCACCTCCTCCCCCAGACCCCACCCTGAAATAATTGCTGTACTAGTGAACTCCACCTGTGTACAATGATGCCGCGTAGAGGTCACAAGTCATGGTAGTGGGATCTRCAGCTTGTGAGGAATCCCCCATAGAAGTCACAGTAGTGATCACATCCTAGTATCTATTCACCAAAAAATTAACTTAAAGTTCCTTCTAGACTACAAAAGGAAAGGCTTTTGCTTCTTAATAAAATGGGGGGATTTGACTTTGTGCCCCTGCACGGGGCTCACATTGCTTCAAGGCTCTGCTTTGGAATTAAATGCTGAGCACTGCCAGATGCCAGACATTGAGGAGAGGCTGAGTTTTGTCGGCAAATGGGATCTGCAAGTTAATTGGTGTTTTCTGCAGGCTTCTGGCTGTGAAATGAAATTGGAAGCCCTTTAGCCACATGGATAATACAGGACCTGAATACAAATGTCACATGTCACCATCAGGACCCACTGTGAGACAATAGTGTTCCCACTCCAACATTGCACCATTACAGATCATTTAAATATGGGGATTACATTTAAACTAAAAGCCCCATTTGCCTTTTACTGCAATTTAAATGTCCTCTTAGCAAAAGCTAAGTGACAAATTAAATGGAAAAAGTGCCCACATTTTTAAAGCTGTAATGCAAAACAACCTTTTATTGCTTCTCATGTGCCACGGATGAATCATTACACTTGTCAACCCTAAACCAAGCCGTAATTGGAGTAGCTCCTGCTATCAACGCGGGGCCGCTCCCTCCGTGACAGCTTAATAAAGCCGAAACTGTTAAATTAAATCTCAGATGCTTAACTCCTTAGCACCAGTGGATTCGATGGGTCCATGTCTGGCAGTGGCCACTGCACCAGGAAAGGAAAAAAAAGATTCCTGGCACGAAAGCTTCCGTGGGCTAAGAGTATGCAGGCACCGTAGCCAAGTAACTCCCGCTTCTTGGCAAAGGAGTTGCAGCCATCAGGTTGTCAGCCAGGAGATGACAGAATCTTTTTCTGAGGACCAGATAGCCCCCTTCCCAAGATTCGTAACTTTCTGGTTCGAYGTGATTTATGAAGTTTCACACTGTTGATGCTTCAGAAGTAGTTGAAAGTAACACATTCATTTTTTTTAACTTTTCTTTTTCATATAAATATGCAAAGTTGGTTTTGGTAGCCCATTTCTTCCCCCCATTCTCCAGCTCCCAGAGAGGCTACTTGTTCCCAGGATCTCCTRTGCCTGTGATACTCATTCAGTCTGAGGTAATCTTTGTGACTTTCTCATCCTGATGCTCATAATGTGGGATGATAGACTAGATACACATTTATTCTGTTATGACCTACTGTTACACCTCATTTGCATATGCATTTATCTTATGTATGAATCAGTTCTTCAGATATTAATTTTACTCTCTGTGTGTGATGCTCATTTTCTAAAACACACACACACACACACACACACACACACACACACACACACACACACGAGTGTTGTGAAGAAGAGCAACTTTGTATCCTCAGCAGCTATGGAGAAAAGTACTGCAATCCTAAGACGGAAGAGAGAGCCTGCGGTGACGGTGGAGAGGCCGAAGRTTTGATCAAGGCTTTGCCTTTGGCAATCCATGGAAGACATACAAGCTTGACTAGTGACACGTACTCTCTGGAAAGCAGATCTTAGAAATAACTTGTGGGTTGARAGAGCAGCCCCGTGCTGGCTTGTGGCAAGCACACCTAATGTTAGCCCGAAGAGCTGCTAGTTCCCTGGTCTTAATTACCATGCAAGTCTTCAGGGTGTGAGGGCCAGAGTGTAACCTGTCAGGCTTCCTCGGGTCTCTTTCCSTGAATGTTTTATAGGACTGTAATTTTACTTTGCATCATAAAGCTATAGATGGTGGCTACCAGTCTATTAACACCTAATTAAAGTGGATGTCATTTAGAAGAAACAGTTAAACGCAGTTTAATTACAGTTTTGTCACGGGGAGAATTCTTAGTTTCAGTTTCAAGTGTTGTGTAATACCTTTCCCCACGTCTGTTAGCGTTCTCTGGAGGTAAACCATGAACTGTGCGGCCTGGTCCATGGAGCCTTCTCCGAGGAAGAAGATGGGCGGCGGCGGCGGCGGGCAGGGCAAGCCCCTACTGAGCTTGTTTACATATTTCACAAGGACAAGGTGATGGGCCCGGAACTCTCCTCATCTCCTCTTCTGAGGACCCACTTCTCTGTGAGCATAAATAGGCAGAGTTAAGAGTTTCTAATTCTAATTTCATCTGAAGAGTAAGGCAACAGCTACAACCTTGTTCAGAGTCAGGGCTGAGACCAAGTGGTAGTGACATAGACGKGGTACTTGGAGTCAGGGTCAACTTACACTCACCAGTAGAGAACTCAGTACACCATTTGCAGCCATATTTATGGAAAAATACTAAAAATAATGACCTGCTTCCTTGACCCAAATGTTCTCTCATTTGCATCCCAGACACAAAAAGCAGTTCATCTGCACCTACCTTGTTATTCTTGAAGTCACACATTCAGAATATATCCTCTTAATTTAGGATGCTCTTTGTTCACAGACAGAAATAAAAATCTAAACGTTCTGTACTGGGGAACATCTTACATCTCTGACTGCAGCAGTCTTAATAACTATCACCCTAACTTTCTGTGGTAAATTCAGACTCTGACACACATTGAAACCAGGCGTGATRCARACCYGACCGAGGAGCCACTTGCATTGCATSGGAAGCTAGAGAGCATTCCAAAAYGGTTTGCTGTATACAGGCTTAYTCTGTCARAGCTGTGGAGCACACAGCAATCCCAGAATCCCCTTGCAGCCGCAGAAGGGTGTCAGCACAGAGTGGGAAACATCCATACAGCTGAACTCCGGGCAGAACTCAAGTCTGATGAACGCCTCATGGGGGCTTGCGTGTCATCTGTCGGCCTGTCTTCCCCTGGGCACAAAGAGAATACAGCTTTACTGCTGCGTATACTGACGGCACCTCCTTCCCTTCTTTCCAGAAGTTTTATTTCAGGTACACAAAGCAATATATCCAGAAGAGTAGAGGATCTAGATCTAGATTCTCTGGGATCCGATCCACTGGATCTAGAGTTCTATGGTAGCAATGGTTCTGATAATGAGGGAATCAAACTAGCAGGCCTCGGGAGACATGTAAATTAAAAGTTATAACGAGCCTGGAAGYCATTGATGGTAGAAACTGACCCATGAGTGCGGTTTGTAAGGCCTTCATGGGAAGGACTTACAGGGGAGAAGTAGTACTAATGTTCCAGGAAGGAGAAGCGGTGTGGACCAGGACAAGGGTAGGCTTAATGAGAAGGGTATTTACTATCAAAATAATAGCTATATGGTGTCCAATCTAGCTTTTTTCATTGGTACTTAAAAGAGGAGAGGAGGGAGAGAGGGAGCAGAGGACCTGGGTGGTGGTAGGTGTTGTTGTTGTTGTTGCTGCTGCTGCTGCTGCTGCTGCTGCTGCTGCTGCTGCTGCTGCTGCTGCTGCATTAATTTTCCATTTTGGTCTAGCTACTATCGGCAGCGCAGTTGTCCACCTTTATTTTCAAGCACTTCACTCATCAGTCTCTTGTATACGTTATATTACTTAATCATTAAACAACACTGATGGAGGTATACTTCTTAGTGCTAATGTTACAAACAAGRAGCATAAGWAGGCTGTAGAGTTGCCTAGACAACATTATCAGTTAGATGTCTCTGTCAAGTATTTACATTCTGCACAGGCAAAATAGYRGTGACCAAGTGGCCATGAGTCTTAGCAAAGGGGCTTGGCCTGTGGGCCTATCCTCACTGCCACCATCCTGGCTGAACTTGCTGCAAACAGCCCTGCTGCCTATCAGCTGTCACCTTTCCAGGGACTCGAACTTTAGTCCCTCTACAGAAGCAGTAGTGATGACAGTTAGCTGGTCAGCTGATCAAGCACAGAACAAGCTTACAAAGTTGGGATCCAGTGACATTTTGGTAACAGGATGCTAAAGGCCTTTTAGTCAATGTCTTTGCCCTGGCCTRTCCCCGGCCCTGGAGTTGGCAACACTACTTGATCTCATGCAGTCTACAGGTTCTCTGAGCCCGCCTACTCATAGGCAGGATGGAGTGAGCCATCTYGGTCACTGTTTCTTCCTGTGGTATAATTCAGAGCTCTTTCTGGACACCAGGCCCTGTGCTGTGTCCTCCTACAGGGYCTGGGTTCTGTAGTTGTATGACTCCATGATCTTTGGTCATWGGCCTATGAATTCTCTAGCTGCAGGGTTCAGGAGAGGRGAGATTTTCTCTGCATCACAGAGTACTTTGTAGTTTAAATCAGAAGTTAGAAAGGAAAGAACATGCACTTTACAGTGAGCAAACCTATGATAAATACCTCGCGTGTAATTATCTGAACTGTCTTTCTTTTGACTGCAGTTTCTAGGGTTTAATTATCCATTTAATACCCCATGTAGGAAAGAGAAAAACTGTAAATATGTATTAATAGGAAGTAATAAGACTCTCGGGATTAAATGAGGTCATTAAAGGTCACTTGGTTTCATTACAGAACAAATTGGAGATTCTTAAAGATACTGTAGTCTAAGTTATCTGCATGTATAATTAAATCATTTATAACAAATTAGATGGTTTAGAATAATTTCACTTTTGTGGTTTTATAAACCTCTATTCTAAATATAGACTGTAGTAGTTTGGCTAGAAGTTGATATGGTTTGCTGTAGTAAAGCCATGTATGCATACTGTATAGCATTACTTATACCAAAAATATTCTCTTTCCTTTGTTTATTGTTGAGCTATAACAGTCCCTCCCCATGATGTAGTGACTCTAACCATAAAACTATTCTCATTGCTATTTCATAACTAATTTTGCTGCTGTTATGAAATCGTATATTTACACAATGGAATACTACTCAGCAATTAAAAACAATGAATTCATGAAATTCTTAGACAAATGGTTGGAACTGGAAAATATCCTAAGTGAGGTAACTCATTCACAAAAGAACACACATGGAATGCAGTCATTGATAAGTGGATATTAACCCAGAAGCTTTGAATACCCAAGACACAACTCACATATCAAATCATTTCCAAGAAGGAAGGAGAGGGCCCTGGTCCTGGAAAGGCTTGATGCAGCATTGTAGGGGATTATCAGGACAGAGAAGTGGGAGGGGGTTGATTGGGGAACGGGCTGAGGGAAAAGGGCTTGTGGGACTTAGGGGGAGGGGGGAACAGGGAAAAGGGAAAATCATTTGGAATGTAAACAAAGAATATAGAAAATAATTAAATAAAAAATAAATAGAAGATCCTGATGTAAGTGAAACCTCATTATTGTCACAGGACACTATTGTCCATTTGTAAATTAAACTGAACCCCATGTCTGTGTACACATGCATGCGGACAGAGGACATGTGTGAATAAAAAAATGAATTGTAGCATAACTATTTTTGAAGATAGTCTTGTGCCGAAGGGGTCTCAACCCACAGGTTGAGAATCGCTGAGATGAAGTGAGGGTAGGCATGAAGTAAGAGGCTGCAGTGCATTTCTTCCTGTGTGGCGTAGCAGCATACAGATTATTGAGGCCTAAAAGGCCTCGTCAAGCCATTTGGAATTTGCAGTGGCTCTGCCAAGAATCCGGCATGCCAGAAGTGGCTACCAGGGTAGCTCTTGGTGTGAGCTGGCACTGGGAAAGGTGCATCATAGATGCCATTATTGCATTAAGTGGTAGTTGACTTGGAGGGCAAATCCAGGGATATGGGCCATGCTTGCCCTCCTTGGAAGGTTTCAGCCACTGCCCAGYAAGGCCCTGGGGCTAGAAGAGGGGGAAGAGGGACACAGGGCAGGAGGCAGGGCCCACTCAGCTGCACCGCGACTTGYTTTGTTAGATGCCAGGCTTCCTAGGAACAGTTCTGTGAAATACAAAGTTCTAAGATTAGAAATGTTATCTTCARTGGTGATTTCTTAMAAGAGTYACTTTTCTTGAAATACAACAAAGAATTGCTTTGATTTAATAGGCAACTTTCRGATATAGTTTGGTGGCAGAAAGAATGCAAAATAGTTTATAGCAAGTGAATTTTTTGACGCTATCATAGGTTTGTCTGATAATTTTATAACATTTTAATGACATTCTTTGGAATTCGGAAATTCAAATTTAAACTTACCACTGAAATAAGAGACTGCTGCTTTTCTTATTAGCTTATTGGAGTGAGCTGATCGCCCTGCTGGGGGCGTTGTCTTTTCCTTTGTTCTGCTGATAAAGCTACTAGGAAGAGAGGGAGTTTGTGAATGTGGGTAACTCATGGCGCTTTCTCTTGCACAGGTAACGTTTGAAGTGTAAAGGCCAAACTCTTGACCTATGACAGTTATGTGCTGTTGACGCCTTTCATTCTGGRGTATATTTGTAAMCTTCAGATTTTTGCATCAGCAGACCTTGAGAAGAATAGAAGAAGCTTTCAGAAAGTAGAAATCAGAAGAAGTTCTTTGAAACRGCTTAGATTGGGAGCACAGCTTGATGAGCCAAGATAGCGTCAATGAGGAAGACCCAGGCAGGTCCCCTTTGAAACTGAAAGTCATGCTGGAGCCATTGATTGTACTGCCAAGAGCCCCAAACGCCCTCTGCGACATACACCACCAGCGTGCTGAGCATGCATGCTTACACACACACACACACACACACACACACACACATATGTACGTGTGTGTGTGTGTGTGTGTGTGTGTGTGTGTGTATTGCCTTTGGTGAACAGACGATCATACACAGAGCATGTTCTTTCCCAGATGTATAGACCAAATCATATAAAGGGTATTTCTGAAACTATCAAACTACTTAGTGTATTTAATATTAGTAGTCTTCGTGTCATTGGTCTTTATTAAGGCATGAAACTTTATTAAGATATGAAACATCTATTTTAAAAAATCTTTTTAATCTCTTCTTTTTAAATGATACATCATTTCCCCTTCTGTTCAAGTARCTAGAACATTAAAAGTAATACATGTTGTTTGCTGTTTTCCTGGAAAAGTGGAAAATGTGTCTGGCGCGTAGTTGGTGCTCAGGAATTATTTGCGAAGAGGAGAGTGAGCGAAGCTCCATGCGCGGTGCCGTCCCCCTCTGGGAAGCCTTAGGAGCACAGTTCTGGTCTAAACACCCGAGAAACACTACTGTTGCCTGTGCTGTTACTGGATCTCTGGTCCCCCTCCCATATTTTGGTTGGTCTAGCCTTCTCTGCCCAGGATATTCATGGGTGCCCATGTGTGTATGCGTACACATGTGTGTCCTGAAACACAAGTGGTTTAGAGTACAGAAGGGCACCGGTTCCCCCTTGCCATCCGTGCTGCAGGTAATCTATTGCATTAATCATGTAGCCTGTGGGAAACGCATGGGGAGTGATTATACTATCATATACAATGCAGTCAGCATGAAGCACTTGTCAAGACCAATACATCAAAGTTTAATTCAGTAATAGGACGAATTAGAGCAAAATGAAACATTCTGCTCTCTAGGAAACCCAGCACCCACTCTAAGTTCTTTATACACTCAATAGAAAAGTCGGTACATTCCGAAATTGTTTTCATGAACAAGTTGACRTTCCAGTTAGACAGACACACACCCCTACCCCACCCCATCCCACCCCGGTATCTCATACAAGTGTGGTGCTAAAGTGTTGACTTGACCAACAGTTCTCTAGAATGCTCRGCACTGGTAAATTTGATCACTTCTTAGTCYGGCTTTTGATGGGTTTCTGTCCTAATTGACTTTCGGTGCCCAGCAAAAGGAAGAGGCTTTGCTCAGAGGTGCACGTCAGCTTAAATATGGGTCGGTGCTTTGCCAGAGGAACAGCAGGCTGATTAACAGGAACTTCCTTGAGTGTCTTGTAATGCTGAGTACTAGAGTTGTGCATGTGTGCTGCAGTCATGTACTGGGGAGCTCTGTGCCTTACAGTCTAGTCAGGACACAGAGTAAATAAATGAGAAATTAAAAGAGCCCAAGACAACCGCAGAAGCCTTGTATAATATAGAGCACGCTGCAGAAACAATTCGAGGATTGATCCCATCCATTTCCTACGTTAAAATGAAGTAAGTCACTGTTGTAAGAACTTACTTGCCAACCGACTCCTTTCAGAAATAGATTTATATGGAGCTGAAGTCATGACCGTTGAATGCACCACAGAACTGTTTATAAAGATGGCTCAGTCATAGAGCCGGTGCAGAACACCTGAAATTGTTCTGCGGGTTCCCAAGTTCACAATCCTTTACCTTACCGATTGGCTGTGTTTGCTGTCTGTCTCGGTAGGAAACCATCTGCCTGCCCCTGCGCCTTTCTCTCTTCATTTCTGATTTTTTTCCCCCTGTTTTTCCTTTTCTCCCTCCTCCCTTGAAAAGGAGAGGGATGTGCAGGGTGTGGAAAAGCTTTTCTGTGATCTACAGAGCAAGACTCCCGATGAGGGCAAGCAGAGCAAATGCAAGGGGAAGCTTGTTTGTCAGAAGGAGCACGATCCCGGGGGTCGGTTAGCGCCTCTTAACTGTTTTCCTTTTGGACAAAAAACAACAAAACAAAGCAAAAACTTTATTTWAAAATGTCCTATCTATATCATAACTAAGCAGATGCCGTTTAGCGGAAGTTTGGYGCTGTATAGCCCAGGCAGTCGGTAAAACTTGTTTCACTATATCCCTTGGGTCTGATTTTGAAAATTTTCCAGAGATGTTTTAATAAAGTAAAAGCTAGCGTATCAAATTTAAAGAAGACTGTTTTGCCAGTTAAACTTAACTTTCCAAACAGGGAGTGACTGGTGTATTAAAACTTCACTATGCTGAGAATAACAGTGTCATAATTAAGGTCACGGCTTTCATGTGGTCTGACCCAAGAAGTTTTGTGACTCTGGTTTTTCTAGCACAACTAATTATGCCCGTGATCTATTGGTGACTGCAATTAGATATTTCATGGCCTCTAAATAAATACGATTAGATAATTGGACCATGCGTGAAATTTATACTATTATAATAGCCTCTGAGAACAAAAATAAACACTGTGAATTATTTTATAATTATTAAAGCCTCGGAAGTGTTAAAAGTGATGGCTCTTCCTTTTCTGCTACTGCCTGGTGAGGCTTTACATGCCACTAGGAGATGGACAGTGAACTTCGCATCTAACCGGGCTCCTGCTCATGGATATGGRACAATTGAAAGGRACTTGGTCATGCACTCTCTGTTAGAGACTGGGYGGGCACTTGTCCTGCTCCTCCGCCCTGTGCTGGCTTGGCCCTTTTCCCAGTTGTCCCATCTCTGCTTTCCGACATCATGCACACTAGTTAATTATCCCAGAAATTGGGGAAAAGAGAACATTTATAAATGCTTGCAAAGAAAATGAACAGCTTTAATTAATCTACCTCCTTTCCCCACTTAAAAAAAAAAAAAAACCAACCACCCTGCAGTTGATTTATTTGCTCACAATTCATAATGCCATACCTGGCACTCTATGCCACCAGGCAGAAAGGGTCCTCAGTCACGTGCATCACCCCAGAACTGCTGATGTCCACTTAACTCTGAGCCAGCCATAGAGTTTCCAGACAAACCAGATTTCGTCTGACTGCAAGAATCGGTTGTGAATCYTGTGTTTAGCTGCTGTTTGCCTGTGAACTCTTTTAATCTGAAATTACTTTCTATGCCTGTCAGTTCTGAGAAATGCAGTTCCATGTTGTTTAATTGGGCTTTTATTTGGGTAGACCTATGGTTCTTGCTGGGTGTACCGTCCTTTCTGTGATTTGAGTATGTGTGAGAACGCAGTCGAGGGTGGGTAGAGGGATGGCTTAGAGGTTTAGAGCACTGGCTGCTCTTACAGAGAACCAGACTCGGTCCCCAGCACTCACACAGTGGGCCACAGCTGCCTATAACTCCTGTCCAAAGGATCTGGTGCCCTTTTCTGACCTTCACATGGACCAGTTGTGCGCACGTGCGCATGTGCACGCGCACACACACACACACACACACACACACACACACACACACACGCGCGCGCACACGCACACAGCAAACAGACATGCATGCAGGCAAAACATTCATACATTAAAAATAAAGATACACCTTTWAAAAAAAACAGTTACTAAAGCACAGGGTTACTAACTGTAAGGAGTTCAGAATACTTAAAATGTTAGCTAATACAATATTTATACTTCTAAAATACAAAGGATGAAATGATTCTGTCAAAAGACGAAAACCATTAGTCTTGGAATTTGCATAAATCCAAACTTTAAAAAAAAAAAAAAAAAACCCTTTTGGTTACATAGCTGGACTAAAGGCTGAATTGCTACAGTATTTAAAGATACTGTTTTTGTGACGGAACATGAACCTCGGGTAGGATTCTTGTTCCTTCCCTTAACAGCATCATCTCCGAACTTTAGTTTCTTTGTCTACAAAGTAGTGCTTTTTGTTTGTTTTTTTTCCGGTAGGGTAATGCGATAATTGTGTAAATATTTAAAACAGGGTTAATGTGTTATTTAAAGCAAGGTTAATGTGAGGTAAAGATTCAGTAAAATGACAGCAATTATTGTCAGGTAAATAAGTATAGATGCCATTCACTTTTAGAAATGCTAGTTGAATTAGACAGAACAATCTTTGTACCCTAAAGATAGACATTTAAGAACGTTAAATGTAGAATCTAATTAGAAACCCAACATGTGTAACTTGATATTGTTAGGATTCTCCTTGAAGGGATAAAAATTTGCATACAGAGCAGCTTGTAATAATAATGCAGTGTGTTTGGATACCTCCTATTTTGTTAAGTTCTTATAATGGCTTCTTGTTTGGCTTACAGCTCTTTCATCTGTTGAGTGATTTATTTGAATTTGATTATTTGAGCTAATGATATTCATGTACAAGTTCTTGGTTTCGGAGGCTCATCCTGTGTACCGTAGGATAAAGCAGTGTCTCTGGGCTTTATTTTGTATGACCAAAATAACACCTCTTGGAAGTGGTCATTTCTGGTTGAGAGCCATTGTTGTGAATGTCAGGTCATATTCTAGAAAGAGAAAAACATAGCCCTAAGTAAAGCTTACTTTACCTTGATGCACACACCAAGTCATCATATGATAGACAGATTGGTTATCTGTCTTAATCACTTCTTTAAAGGGTCCAAGTGAGGTTACACCATTTTATTAGCGACGTATATCCGATGGGTTCTTGGACCTAGTTTTCCTGGTAGGATTTCAATGCACCTATAGTAGCAATTCAGCCTGATAAGCATGCAGGGTGGTGCCCTTTATACTTMCAGAAATAAGTTATTGATCAGTCTTTGTCAGTGGCTGGCACCAGATAGTTGGGGGCCATTCATTTTCTACCCCAATGCAGAGTTACCTACTATCCTCAAAATGGAGTCAAACCTGCTTTTAAAATGGAGTCTCTTGATTCAAGGTACAGACTGAAAAAAAAAACAAACCAATTTTCTACAAATTGTAGTAACTTAGAACAGGACACAGCCTGATCTCACCAATAATAGAGAATAATGTCTTACAAATTTAATATAATAGTTGGTTAGCCCTACTAATTAATTTTTTATTTCAAGCAAAATTATAGCCAGTAGTTACAAAAGCACTAAAAATACCATATTTAAAAACAGATACTCATCTATGGCAAATAAATGGCCAATAACTTGCTTTTCCATTTCATAATTTAGCAAGGTTTTAGGTGCTTGGCAATTGTGATGGACTAAGGTTGCCACTGATTGTTTGCTTTTC
>BDUI01016311.1:11768-23189 GCA_002335545.1 Apodemus speciosus
TCACCTCTCAGGTTTCAAACCAACAGTCTGCTTCCGCCGTGGCCTCCCACACACAGCAGTATGCTCTCCTGGTCTGCATTTCCTCTGAGTTTGAGCTTCATTTCACCCTGTTTCTTCTGTTCATCGTTTATTAGGTTTCGTTGCTTTGYGTGTGCTACCCGATGTGACCCTATCTCTCATCCTTTCTGGAGTTCGTCCAGGTTGGAATCAATAAGCACAGTTGACACACGCCCTGGTCTTACCACCTCAAGGCAGTCATTTTGGGCTTCCTGGCCCTGTCTACGGGTCTGGGACAGATACTGCCACATACCTCAGGGGCRGTGGCTTCTTTGTACTCCTGATCACAGGAGGTCATGGAGATGCAGCGCGGCCTCAGGGGCTGAGTCGGTCCCCTGACACCTCTCCCCACAGCTGCAGCAGAGGCAGCTMCTGCAGACCCCCACCAGTGTCCACGCCGCGTACCCCGTGTCGGGAGCTGCCATCTGAAAGCTAAGTATAGCCCATCACATCCCATGGCCACAGCTGTCAGAGAGTCTAGAGCTTTCCACCCACTTCCGGGTCCACGGTTGAGAGAAGCCCTGTGTTTAGAGACCCTAACAGGCAGGTGGCAGCTGGCTGTCCCTGCGGTTCCCAGGCCTGCTCCTATGGAAACTGCCTGCCTATTGGAGTAGCYACTTGCTCGGCTAGTCATGTGGAGGCAGCAGAGGGAACTAAGAGATTTGTGAGGTAGCGAGTGCAGTGACCATGCAGAGGGGGCGCCCATTTGTCGTGTCCAAATAAGCAGGTGTCACTCTTCCCAGTGGAACCCTAAATCACAGGCTTTCTTCACATCTCTCTCCTGCCTAATCCGTGACAGCAGAGTGGGCCAGTGGAGTCTGTGGGAGGCTATGCTGTCCATGGGAGAAGGAGGACCAGCTCGCAGAAGATGAAAGGGTCTCTTGGAGAGCAGCTCAAGAGACACAAGTGAGAGACTGTGTGACACCAGGAGCCAGCACTGGAGGCTGGCAMGGCACCTGTGGACCACCAGGGGGCGCTGCCTCGGAGGCACAGACACCCCAACCTCCTAAYGAGCATCTGATGTTAAATCAGGGACACCTGGCACAGGACAGGCGCGTCCAAGGACTGTTACCACAGGAGCGCCTCAGACCTGGAGAGCAGCTRCCAGTACAGATAAGCAAGGGGACCAGGTGCAGTTTCCTTCTCRGAGCCATTGAGGGGGGCTGGCCACCTGAGAGGCTGGGTGGAGAGGTGGGGTGTGGCATGGGAGGGCAATTTGTAGGAGGTGTTTCTTGCCTTCCACCAGGTCATTCCTGGGATTGAATTCAGGTCATCTGGTTTGTCAGCAAGTGATTTTATTCACTGCAATATCTTGTAGGCCCTAATATGGTATTTTTTAATGTTGTTGAAACTAACATATGTATAAAAATAGCAGAGAGAGAGAGAGAGAGAGAGAGAGAGAGAGAGAGAGAGAGAGAGATTTTGTTTTCTCCTAAAACTAAGGAATAAAGAGGAAAGCCCAGAAAGCCCATGTCCTCAGAGCTGAGAAAATACCTGAGAGACAGAGGAGAATCAGGAACTGCCTCACTAGGAAGCCAGAAACCCAGATCCCTGAAACCCTCGACAGGGGCAGGATGCATTGGAACTGAGAAGTCATGGTCAGGACCGTCGGGTCACCAGGCTGCTCCCCAGTCCTGTAGCCTGTAATCTGTGCCCCAAGAAGCTTGTGTCTCTGCAAACACCATGACGTAACCTCTAAGACTGGCCCAGGCAGCCCAGCCAAGCTGGGACGGCATCAGCACAGACAACAGCCCCGGCCTCGTGTCTGTCTATTCAGAGCCTAGGATAAACATCCAAACAAATGCAGCTTTGTCAAGGAAGCTGACCAGTCTAAACGGAGTCCTGAAATACAGACGGCACCTGAGCAGAGGAAATACAAACACAGCCAGATGTGGAAAGCATGAACCTGAAATGACTGAAGGAAGCAGATGTGTGGAAAGAAGCCTTAGCCTCGTTGGCACCAGATGGGCACCACRGCCGTGGCGTGTGGAGAAAACACTCCAGAACACACAAAACCAACACAAGAAGTCCCTGGGGACGGGGGAAAGCCACCAGAGCTGGCACAGGGAGAAAGTACAGGCAAAAGACRTCATGATCAATAGGAGAGAAATCACGAGGGAGGGGCCAGGGATGGTTCGCATGGACATCCCGWAAAGGCCGAAGACAGAAAAGGACACCACCAACCAAGAAGTGAAAAGAAACCTCATGGAACTGAAGGACTCCTCCTGGGACCACCGCAAACAAAGATGACACACTCATTCTTCCTAGTCCCACACCTCGTTAGAAAGATAGAGACCCTCAGGTCTCCAGGGACACACGATGACTTCTGACATCTCCAGATCATCYCGGGGAGCTGGCGCACGGTGTGACRTCACATCCCAGACACATCCRCCTAATAACGGGAGCTAGGATTGATTTACGTTAAAAAACCAAGATAGTGCTTAGCAACTGTTATGCCAGTAAAACCACAAAGAATTAAAAACCAYAGTTGTGCTGTAGGGACATRCCCCTACATATTTTGCAGGGAATGCCCAGATCATCTAACTAGCTCTCTKCAGGGTAGGACAGTTCACATGGCCACGTCTTATGGAGAAAACCATGGGAGAAGAGACCTGGGCCACACCCAGAGAACCCAAGATGCTACGTCGCAGACGTGAGGTAGGTGCGCTACAAAGYTGACACGCTGGAAACCAAAGTGTGAGGTGAGCCCAYGAGTCAAGGCACTGGGAAGTTGGAGTGTTGGGATTTGAGGCATGGGGGTCCAAGCAGTAACAGGGAGGGGGGATCCTTGGGGAGATGAAGCTGGCAGTGCATATACGAGAAGACATGGAAGGCTTTGGACCCTGGGGTCCATTAGCCTCAGTGGTTGGGTTATTTGTGTTTGCTTTTTATTCAGTCTCTCTGTACTGCCCAAGCTGGTCTTGAACTTAAAAACCTYCTATCTCAGCCTCTGAAATAGCTGAGAACACAGCACTTGGCTTTGTGGCCAATGATTAGGGACCCCAAATGCTAAACACAAAACAGCCTAGAGACTCGGGGAGGATGTCCTAAACAATGAGAGCCTAGGTTGCAGTTTGCAGACTGTTCCATAATAAAGACTAATCACAACACCCGGCATGGCGCTTCTGAGGGCCTGTCCCAGCAGAGGGCGTGGGCCCAGGATAAGGTGTGTCCCTAGAGYGTCGTAGGCACTGACGGCGCCCAGTACAGACAGCTACAGGTTCCGCATGCCAGTTGCAGGGCCTTCGTCAAACGATGATTGTCTACGTTGTTTTCTCACATGGCCTCAGCAATGGGCGGTGCTGCCTCGCTCCTGGAAATTTAGCCGTGGTTTCAAGTCCCGCTCAGCCCCCAGCTTGGTTTAGTAAAAGCGCCGAGTGGATTTTGTGAGCTCTGCAAGCCTTCTTCTAAAGCCACCTSCTTATCATCAAAGGGTTTTAAGGAGGAATCCCAAGAGGTCTGCTCGTAAAACCAGAGGGCCATCCACCAGTGGCATTTGTGGGCAGGAAAGTCCCTTCTTGAGATTCTTCAACATGGAAAAGGCAGAAGTGATTCCTTGCCTGTGTTGTACCCACCGCAGCAGCCAACCAAAGCTCAGATCTGGCACACATCCGGAGCCACCCAATCACATAGCATGCTGAGCCGTACCTCAGTGTCCCAGCGTAAGGTGTGAAGGGGGCTTTAAGACAACAGGAAATAAAAGGARTTGTAGAAAGAGAGACTCTGTGGCTTTAACCCTGGGGAGCTGAGTCTGAGACTCGGACTCCCTGTTCCAGCCGTGACTCACCCTTCACTCAGGAAAACTGGGAACTGAGTCAAGACGCAGCTGSTGTCTGCTTGCTGTTTGTGACGCTTTGAGGGTGATCTTCACCCAGTAAACTCACTGGGTCTGAGCACAGTCAGTCACATGCAGTGGATGGGTACAGCAGTGTGTATGTGTGTGTGTGTGTGTGTGTGTGTGTGTGTGTGTGTGTGTTAACATGCCTACACAGACATGTGAACTATTGTGCATGTGTGCTATGAGCAGCAAGCTCAGGACTTTAGAGTACCTGTACCAGAAAGCACCTGGCCAGGCCATTCCATGAGTAAACTTCCCTTCATAAGCCACAGGAAAAGCCTCTGGCTGTGACCCTTCACATCAGAGAACACTAAGTTAAGATCGCTGGGAAAGAAGAAAGGGTTTCCTCAAGTGTCCATGACCTTAAAAACTGAATACAAAATCAAGAAGTCATTTTCTCAACAGGACGACCTGTCACAGGCTTGGAATGAATTGAGTACAAACCACATCCCCCTCACGGGTGTCCTACATGCTACGGGAAGCCTGTGTTCTCGGTTCTTGAAGGGGCTGGTGTCTGCAGGACATCAGAGGTGGCATGCTGCCCGTGGTCTGGTCTGACGGCTGTGGCGAGCTGTAGGTGTAAGGCCTTTTGCCTCCCGTCAGGCATGCTCTTTTGCTCTCAGGAAATCCTGCAGTGGTCAGCGACTATTTTCACCAAGAGCTGACCCACAGAGAATCAAGGCCACTTAAACCATGCACCATCGTGGCTTTGGCGGTGGAAAGGCACCGAGCTGAAGACTGCGCAGCCATAAGCATCTCATGCGCGTGCCCATTAAGCCRTCTTTTCATTTCCTCAGAAAAACAAGGTAGGGACAGTCTCCAAAGCCCATGAAAATAGAAGAAAGAAAAACTGGGTGTTATCCATGGAAATGTAGCTGATGTTGACACTTTATATATGCCCTTCTGATTGTGTGAGCGTGAAGTTGTGTGTGTGTGTGTGTGTGTGTGTGTGTGTGTATGAGTGTGAATGTGTGTACGGTAAAGTCAGATCAGCCAGGGCCTAAAGAGACAGGTGAGGCAGCTTCTCTCAAAATGCTGGTCTCCTGAGTGTCTCACAGAGAAATAAGGGAACCTCTCTGTGAGGTAGACCCTACACATAGGTGCCTGCAGCAGGGCTCCGCMCCTGGAAAGTGTTGATGATACGGCCCTTGTACACGCCGTATGGACACTGGGCCTGCCTTTTTCACAGTCTCATCACARTCCTATGGCAGCACTATCTCTGTGTGAGCATACCTGGCGTATGAACATGTACACATTTTCATGTATGTGAGTGCACACATATGCGTGTTTGTGTGCCATATGGTGGCCAAAGGTCAACCCCAGGCATTTTTCAGTCATTCTCCACCTTGAGTCTTGRGGTAGSGTCTCCCATGAAATCCAGAACTCACTGAGCTAGACTGGGCAGTCGGCGAGCTCTGGGGTTCCATCTGACTCCATCCTTCAGTGCTGGGGTYACAWACATACACCATTCCTTGCTTTACATGCATGTGCTGGGCATTTGAACTCGAGTCACTGTTGTTTGGCAGCAAGTGCTTTACCAACTTAGTCATCTCCCCAACCTGAAAATGTGATTTCCATCCAAGGTGCTATTTATTGTTGGAAATCCATGATGCTTCTCATCATGATTCTACGGCAAAAGCCTCGTGTGTGAGGCCAGGTGGGAGCATCTGCACTCACTTCCTTAAGATGAGTGTAGAAGTGCCCTTGTTGATATAGTATGCAGACACACTCGGTTGTGTAAACCAGCCATGTGACCCCTGAGGAGCGTCCCTGGAGCACTCCCTCCRCATTCTTGCCATCTGACAGCTCCTGAGGTTAACATTCAAAAGCAAAGGTAAATGTTGGGCAGCAAGCTGGAGACCAAGGGGACAATGGCGGGAGAATGTTGCTCATTCTCCTTGGAGATGTCTCCTGTGTCTGCACCCCTCCTGATCTGGAGACCCAGTCTCCTTTCCAGAGGTCTTCAGGGAGCCCTYCCTTCTCAGACAACAGTCCAAGCCCTGCTGGGGCTAGAGTACAGCATGGCRTCATTTATTGTGCCTCGGGAAGTCAAAGGGTACACATGGACCCAAGTCAAACCACTGTGCAAACCTGTCTTCTGTCAGCTTTTCCTCRTGCTTACTGCTAACTGGGGTTTTACCTATGTTGTCTCACAGCATTGTAAATTCCTTGACCTTTTTGGACTCAGGAAAGGTATAAATCTTAACACAAAAGGGCAAAGGCAGTGACATGTAGTGGTCTTCACCCAGCTGTAGCAGGAGGAACCTGCAGGTCCAGGGACAGCCAAGGGGGGCTGGGCTGGGAATTTGATGACCGTGTTTCATAAATACACTGAGGTCCTAGGGCATTTGGCATGGGACATTACTACACATTATTCCTCTTGCCATAGCACAGTTACATCATAAGAGCTGCTGAACCATGAACTGTCACCTTTATAGGGCTCAAGGGGACACCAGATGTTGACAGAATTATATTATCTTGGAACTTCGTAGGAAGCTAAGGCTACTACTATGTTCCAAGTTTCTACTTAAGACTTCAAATCTTTCCTTTTTTTTTAAAAAAAAGTAAACATTATAATATATAAATTTCATAAAGAGTAAACTGTCTAAAATAAAAAGTATAAGTTGCATAAGAATTTACCACAAGAAACTCAGCTCTAAAAGTGGAAGTTAATGTGGTCCGGTTGACCACAGTCCTCTCTAAGTGACCTGCTCTCTGCCAGTGTGACTGTCACACAATTGGACACCACAGGGTCAGTAGATGGAACCTAACTGCTTCATGACTCTACCCAAGAACACAGCTCAGTTCTCCAAGGGCACAAGCCCTACTACAGAGGAAGGAATTTCATGCTGCATTCCAATAAGGTGTGAGTAGCAGAGCAGTGAGAATTCTGGTTTCTTTTAAATCCCAGTGATGTTATGTGGATATTGTTTGTTTGGATCCCAGGTGTGGGATAAGAGGCTGCTTCAGAGCAGGTGACTGTGATTTGCCTTGTGTTCTAGCAGGGGTGTGGTTTTACCAGCTGCATGTAGTTTCTTAAAGTGCTCAAGTATGTGAAATTTGGAATTCTGGGAACTTTTCGGAGGTTAAAATGCCTGAGCCAGGAGAGAGATCGCATGCACCCTCCAAGGAGGCCGCTGCTTCCCCTGCTCTTACTGGTTCCTGCTGCTGCGGTTTGTCAAGGGGTTGTGAGCAAAGAGATGAGAAGAAATTAGATATCCTGATGACAAAGATTGGATCTTCCCCAAGGAACTCAATAACCTAAATCAGCAGGAAATAGTCTAAAGAGGTCTACTCCCTCTTTCCCCTCTACCCTTCTTTCTCTCCTACTTAGTGTTGGGAGTTTGGAAGGCATTAGAGTAGGATAAGGTTTGGATGGGCGGTAGGTATAAGAACCCAACAGAGTAGCCCAAAAAAGTCACACCAGCAGAGCAGCCTTGATAAAATGTTAGGGCTCTTCAAATGCGGATATAGAACATCACCTCTCCCTGTGTTTAGAGCGGGGTTTTCTTTCTATAAGAACTCAATCACTTGCAGGTAATACGTGCAATTTACATGTATGCGTTCCTTCTTGCTCCATTCATCCTTCAATGAACACCAGTCATTTAACAACTACAGAAGACCACGTATTATTTAACCTGGATCTGGCAAATGCAAAATGAAAAATGACCAAAAAAGGTCACTTGTCCTCAAACTGTTATTCAGTAGGTAGTAGACAAGAGTATTAGGAGGCAGATCAGAGACATGCTTCTTTCTGGATAACTGGGAACACGCATTGTCAGAGCACTATTAAATATGGTCGGAGCACTGCTCATGTCAATGGTAAGTCTTTATTCATAAACGCCTTCTTAATGCTTTTTGTGAAAGGTGAAACTATTGTACTGGCTGGTTTTGTGTCAACTTGACACAAGCTACAATCATCAGAGAGAAAGGAACCTCCCTTGAGGAAATGCCTCCATGAGATCCAGCTGTAAGGCATTTTCTCCATTAGTGATCAAGGGGCGAGGGCCCATTGTGGGTGGTGCCATCCCTGGGCTGGTGGTCCTGGGTTCTATAAGAGAGCAAGCTGAGAAAGCCAGGAGAAGCAAAACAGTAATCAGCACCCCCCCCCCATGGCCTCTGCATCAGCTCCTGCCTCCAGGTTCCAGACCAGCTTGCGCTCCTGTCTTGACTTCCTCCAATGATGGGTTATGATATGAAAGTGTAAGCCAAATAAACACTTTCCTCCCCAACTTTCTTTTTGGTCGTGGTGGTTCATTGCAGCAATAGAAACCCTGACTAAGAGAGCTGCTGTCAAGAGCTTGATTCTTTGACAGACCCTTCCCTTATACCTGGCCGCCACCAGCGGGGAGTTGTCAGCCAAGTGCACCCTATATGGACTACCAGCCAGATTGCCCTTGTAACACCCACAGTGCTGCGGACACTCTATAGTCACTTCGTGGTCACTTCTACATCAGCAGAGGATCACTGCTCTCTCTGCTGAAGACACCCTTCAGACAGTCTAGCCTTGGAAACAGCATTCAAAGCAAGATGGGCCTCAGAAAACTCTAAATAGCCGTTTCACCCTGGTAGAGGAGGGGCACTTTCCCTAGTGACCCAGCAAAGGCCTGTGACAGGTGCAAACACAGTCCTTCATTTGCACGAGGGGTTGCATGTGCCATGATTGACACCAATGCCTCGCCACACCCTCTTCTGGCTCTATACGCCCCACTCAGCCAAGAAACACTCTCTCGTGCTTACTTATCCTGATCTAGCAACTTTAGGCCCAATAAAAGGTTTGTCTAGAGTCTTTCCTCCACTGCCTTTGGCCTTTATTGTTTATAAAAAGCTGAACCAGGGACACAAAGAGAGGACTACACCACAGCAGCCTAGCAGCGGCAGGGCTGAGGTGACAGTGGCCTCCRCCCTGGGGTCAGCAGCAGTAGCCACAGGCAGTAACAAGGTGAGGGTGGATCTGGAGCTCTGGGAAGTGGCTTGGTCATAAACAATGAGAGCAGAGGCAACAGAGCCAGACAGAGCAGTGAGGAGCTACAGCGAAGAGACTTCGGGCCTCAGTCACTGTGAGCGGCCAAGGGCTGTGGGTGATGCTCATCGAGCGCCGAGAATCCAAATACTGTAACTCCGAGAGCTGTGACACAGGCTGTGACGGAGCTGGGCATCACAGTGGACAATATCAGTCATTTGTCTTGTTGCCGAGACAAACATCTGATAAGAGCCTCTTAAGGAAGGTGTTTATCTGGGGCCAGGCGTTGAAGAGTAGAGTCTATCGTGATAGGGATAGTGTGATGGTGGGTGCGTGTGGCAACTGATCACATTACATCTAAGCACAGAGCACCTGAACTCATGTTCCCCTCTGTGTTCAGTTCAGGCTGCCATCCCACGGTCTGGTGCCTCCCATAGTCAAAGGGAGTCTTCCCATCTCKACTAAGCTAATCTACATCATCCCTCCCAGGGATGCTACAGGCTTGTTTCTTACGTGATTCTAGAGCCCATCAAGTTGACAATCAGGACTAACCAATACACAGGCAGGCCCTTATTCTCTGAAAGAATAAGGGTGATGATTATGAATGATGCTGAGGTCAATATCAGACACACTCTTCAGCCTTCCCTTCTTGATGACCATTCTCTATGATAAAATCCCCACAGTCTGCTCTGCTGAGGAACCTGAATCTGTAGAACAGGCTACCTGGACATCTGGATGGACGCCAGGCCAGGGAGACAGACACTAACCTCAACGTCTCAGCGTCCTTGYGAAGAAGGGACCACACTCTATCCGGGAAAAGGATGACTGTGAGCTTATTYGCCTTATGCCACTCCAGGGACAGGTGGCAGGGAGGAGTCAGTGGAGGGATGAACAGAGACGTGACAGCCAGGYGATTATTCCCTGGGGGAGTGGTGGATCCCCAGGGAATCGGGGCTCTAAGCCCCTTAGCAGCTTGTGTTTCAGGTTTAGCATGTTGGAATTCTCAGCCCTTGAGAGGTAGATCCCCAGGACATAGGATCCCTAGGGAATCCCAAGAGAGTGGACAGATCCCAAGGAATTAAATGGAACCCCAGGAAATAAATGGATTCTTGAGAAAGTTATGAGCCCCTAGGAATAGGAGAATTACCAAAGAATAGAAAGATGCCCCACAGCCTTTATTCCACAGACAGCTGGTCTCTCTCTCTCTCTCTCTCTCTCTCTCTCTCTCTCTCTCTCTCTCTCTCTCNCACACATACATTCACACACATACACATTTACACACACACATACACACATTCATACACACACATACACTCATGCCAAGCTCTCAGCTTTCTCGTCTGTGGATACTGAGGGGAAGGAGAATGTGCCCACCCTGTACGCCATTGCCAGTGTAGTATAAGATGATGATCAATAGACCTACCATTTTGTGAGTAGACAAGGTTGTTTTCCTTTTGCACCCAATTTAAAAATTATAAGCCAAAATAAACATTATAATCAAAAGGAGAGTAGCCAGACTAAGAGACTGATTTTACWARAAAGTTATTTAAGGAAAATAAAAATATCTGTTGTGATTTCTCCCACATGCGGCAGTGAATTCTTTTTGCAAAAATATATGCAACTGCGACATCTGCATGGCAGCATGAATTCCAAGGCCCAGAGCAAAAGCTGCCTGCAAGGTTGTCATCTGTACGCTGAGCCCTGGTAGAGTTGGATCCAGGTGCAGAGCTGGGGGTCCCTCCCTGGCCGGTGGTGCTAGGTCCCACTCTTGGCCTGGTGGTCCTGCCTGGTGCATCCTGCTGACCCCTAGCACATGCCCACTGTCAACTCASAGGCACTGGGRCCATGTGCYCCTCTACCTAGTACCTCCTTAACCCTAAGACCTCCCACAGCTGGATGGCAGAGGTCCTGGTGAGAAGGATGGATCCTGTTTCTCTGCCCACTAACCCATCCTGGAGATCACTCCGAGCTTGTCATCATACCCAGAATCCCCAGCACTAACCATGGCTAAGTCCTACCACATCCCCAGGGTTCCCCCACCCCCATGCTTACACACCCTCTCCTCACAGGCTGCCCATTCTAGTATTCTTCAGGGAACTGGATTAGCAGACACATGCCTTCCTGGGTACCCACAGCATACCATGTTAGTATATTTTCCCTTTTAATAGGAGTACAAGTGCCCTTACCACCCCAAAACTAAACAGACTACTTGACAGCCTTAAAAAGGGTCACAATCTCTTATCTCTAGTCTCAGGCCAAATCCTATTCAAAGATGGCGCTCTGAGAGAATGAGGCCGGTGGGCCTTTGGCTCTCCCTCTAAGCRCTCCTGCTCAGATCCTTTAGAAATGGCCTCTTCTCCGCAGAGTGAGAAAGCAGCCCCACGAAGGGAAGAGAACAGCTAGAGAAACCACTGTGCCCTAAACCATTGCCCATGTGACCACTTCCTTTCCCAGAAAAGACAGAGGACTTCCTGAGTCTCCTGTGGTGTYGGGGTCAGAAGACAGAGACACACACACAGGGCTCTGTTTACCATCCCTGCCCGGAGCAGGAACATGTCCGTCC
>BDUI01016313.1:18251-34277 GCA_002335545.1 Apodemus speciosus
AAAAAAAAAAAAAAAAAAATCACCAGAATTTCTTTCCATTCCTAACCCTCAACCTCTTAGTGTAAGCACTTTAAAGATGAGTTATTAACCTTAACTAGTTAATCATTAACCACCAAGCTTTGGGTTCTTTATCTGTGGATTAAAAACAGCTTTGCCATTTTCCCCTAATGACTCCAAGGACCACTTTTGAGACCATTCCAAATTTTGGTTTTCTGGTGGTTGAGACCAATTTCCTTCATCTTCCAAAGTTAAGTATCTACTTTATAAGACATAAAACTACCTGATACACAGCTGTGCTACTGGATGAGGTGAGGCTGATGCTCGGTTTTGGCACAGGGTAGTGGTGGGCAGTCTACCTTAGTATTCTTTTATCTCAATATCTGTGCTAGAGGAGGAAAAGAAATAACAGGCCAAGAATCGTCTCTAAAGAAAGGAAGATGTTTCACAAACACTGTCTTGGGACAGGTATGGGCTGCCTTGCACAGCACAGAGAACTAATTAGGTTTTATTTTCTCTAATGAGCAAGTGGCTAATTTGATAGAAAAATTCAAGTGAATTTGCAGCTTCTTTTTATTAAGTAGGAATCATTTTCATTTAGTGACGCTCAGCTCCCACTGAATATTAGTCTTAAATTTTGATTGACATTTTACTCAGTAACCATCATAACCAAATTGAATAAGAAGAGATATAAATGAGATTAACAAATGGATGTAAGAACCTCTAAGCAACACACGAAAAGGGTCCAATACAACAAGAAATATGAATTAGTATTGGCCCAGTGTTTTAGACTTGGGAAACATTCATGTATTGCCTACAGGGCCTACTTTAGAGGTTCTGAAACAACATGAAACAAAGACATGGAAACTACATGTGTATGAGAGGTTGGCATATGGTCTTTCATTATTTCTCTTTACTTCAAGGTGTCCACATGTCTGCACAGGAGTCCTTTTCAGTTTTCTTTCTCAGTATTTCCTTATTCTGGCACATACATCTGTCTACCTTTGCCACAAAAATATTACAGATTCTGTTACCTTTTACTGGTATCCAAGATCTTACTAGAGAAGCATTCAAGAAATGCTACCAGACCCTATTAAGATAATAGCAGACCACGGTAGTCACATGACACCCAGAAGAGAGTTGAATCATCAATGAACGTTCAGTTAAGAAGGTGAAGACAGAATGACTCATCTTTATTCCTATGCTTCCTCCAAGCCTGTGCAGGAATCATGTTCTCAAGACCCATGAATGAGGTGAAAAACCAGCCAGACAGCACAAGGACACTAACTTTGCTACCAGCCATCTCTGCAGAGTAGTTAAAGGCATACACAGTCTCGTAGGCTTGATTATGAAAAAAATACTACTTAGACAATGATTCAGCTCCGTCATTTTGCAGAACTATGGGTATTTACCCAGTTGTCCTCAAGGACACATAAGTTTACTTATTAATAACAGAGATAAAAGTACCTGCCCCATGAGGTGGTTCTAAGCAAAACTGTATTAATTTAATAATAGTAATTGGCACAGTGTCAGGTATATGTTTAGGTTTAGTACTAACATTATTTTGTTATATAACAAAATATTTTGCAGAGATATCTGCTAAAGAGATGAATGAATAATTTAGAAGAAATTTAGTCGAAAGAATTTTTCGGAAACAATACTGAATTGACTATCCAGTCATTGGGCAGATATTCTATAACATCTTAACCACGGAGAGCTGTATTTCCATAGAAGCCAAGGGGCTCAAGAAGAGAATGTAAGAAACATTATCTACATAAACACACAGTTCTCACTTTAATGGGATAAAGCAATTAATTCTGGAACCATTGACCAGGTCACTCCAAATTCCATGTTCTAATATGATAAATTTTTAGTGATTAACAGAACAAAGAAAGTAATACAGCAATGTATTTTCAAGTACATTGAGTAGATAAATAAGTTACAGCAAAACAAGATGATCTCTGCTACAGGCTTCAAAGCTCATCTAATGACATTCTTAGCTTTGGATTGGTAAAAGCTGGAAGTTTTGTCATATATTACAAAGGATTGACCTAGGGCTGTTATATCATATGGAAAGGGACCCAGAGGAGGATAAAGATGGCAGTGGTGAACTTCAATTAATCTCTCACTCTTCAACATTCCAAACCTTTCCAAAAGCACTGAAGCTCTAAGCAGTGGATCCTGTTTAGAAGGCATGGCTTCTTTTCAGGAACTTTCTTTCACAAGACAGAAAGGAAGGGCAGAACCAAGAGTGTCTCTCCATAGAAGACACTGGCCATTCCACTGAGTCACAGTTACAGATTCATTACTTTACTATGCTCCAAGTTCAAGAAGGACCAAAGAATCTCTTCACTTAGCATCTATGTATGTAAGAAAGCAAATTAGGAGAATGAAAGCATAAATTTCTGTATATCAGAAGTGGAAATGATGAATTAAATTGATAGCTACCCTTTCCAATAGGTACTTAACTCACCTTCCCCATAAATAGCACCTAATTCTTTTCTGATAAAGTCTTATTAGCCTTACTG
The DNA here is from genome assembly GCA_002335545.1 of Apodemus speciosus. Taxonomy (NCBI): domain Eukaryota; kingdom Metazoa; phylum Chordata; class Mammalia; order Rodentia; family Muridae; genus Apodemus; species Apodemus speciosus. The sequence continues at coordinate 20,777 of BDUI01016313.1, forward strand.
TTAAAAGGAAAAGCTAGAGCAGAACCCAGAGCTGAAAGGACTAATCAAAAGATATATCACCAGGAGTTACATCTTACTTAATCCCTGCCGGTATAACTACATATTATTTGGTGAGAAAGAGAGTATGCGATCTGTCTCTTTAAACCTGTCAATCCAGGCTCTTCCCTCTTTGGAGGGTAGTAAACTCATCAAATCATTATAACGATTTAGAAAGATCATTTAAGAAATCGGAGGTACTGAGCCAAAACCTTATGCCATGATTAGGAAAAATTAGAAGCATTAAGCTACCTATAAATAGGAAATCAACATATTAACCTTTACTTTATTTAAAGAGGCAGACACAACATGCATTGCAAATGAGAGCCATTCCCTTACACATAATGAAATCCTCTTTAGAAAGCAGGGGTTGGAAGCAGGATGAAAGCAGCTTCCCCTGGGGGAATCAGAAAACTTATTATTTGACAGCCACAGCTCCTCACAGACAAGGCCAGACCACTAGAAACAAAGATATACAAAAAGCAAAGCAAGAGGCTGGTCCTAGGAAGCCAAGGGACTGAGGCTAGGGGAAAAAAAAAGACTGTCAACAAAAGAGACATTCCTATAGAGGAAACAATATTTTCTATCTTAACGGTGGTAAAGGCAAGTATTTTTAAATCCCATCTTGGTTTTTGTTTTTTTGAGTTTTTCCTTTCAATTTTACAGAAGAAATAAATTAGTTTGAGCATATCTGAAGAATGCTGATAACAAATATATGGGAGCTTTAAAATAAGAAGTCAAGACCCAGTCAGGACCTCCGGCTGGTCTAAGAGCAACTGGAAATACCAAACCAATATCACAAAGAATCTCCTAAACTTGCTTAGGAAATAGTAAGTTACAGAAAGTAGACCTTATTCAAAGGATGAGCCTATAACCCAGTAGATGCACGTACAAAGCACTCTCACACTTAAAAGCTCAGGGAACATTGTGGACTGTAAGGGGATCAGGGAGTTTGCTCTGAGTTGTGTCTTCTGGTAATGTCAGAAGGTACATCCAAGACTAGTGACCCCCCCCCCCAATGAGAGCTGAGCAAGGAGGATACCAAGGTCATCCAAAGTGGACAGGGAAAAGCTGATAAGGCCTCACACAAAGAACGATAGGGGACTGAGGAATGATGGGAACGAAAGAGGTGCTCTTCCCCAAAGAGCACACCGAATGTTTCCCCGGGGCTAAATGGTCAAGCCTAAAAACAAACCTACAAGTAATATTATGGAGACTGAATAAGTTGTACTTAGGAATATGTATATGCATATACATGTATACATGAATGCAATAACAATTTGTGAGAAAAGAGGCCATGATTTTGAAAGTGAGAGAGAGTAGGGCAATGTAGAAAGGTTTAGGGCAACCCTTGGGTCTTGACCCCTTTGAGGGTCCTAAATCAGATATTCTGCATATCAGATATTTACTTTACATTTTATAACTAAGGAAGTTACAGTTATAAAGTAGCAATGAAATAAGCTTATGGTTCTGAGCCACCACAACATGAGAGGTGTAGAATTAGGAAGGTTGAAAACAATAGCTTTAGAGGGAGTAATAAAGGGGAGAAATGTAATTAAATTATGATCTCAAAACTCAAATTAAAAACTTAATCCTTTATTAATTTCTACTTTCTTGAAGTGATTTCTTACTGGAACATCATTTTAATTTCAAAACATTGTAACTAACTGGCTGTCTTAGAACTCCAGACTGGCCTTGAACCTACATAGATCTGCCTACATCTACCTCCAACATGTGGTGGCTTAAGGCTTGTAGTACCACATCTAGCTTAAAACTCTAATCTTCAAACAACCCTAAAAACAAGGTACTTACGCTATAGAGATTCCTCATTCATTAAGAGCAGGAATCTCTTCAGATCTCAGCACCTACACTGGGTGATTCATAGGAGTCTGTCACTCCAGTTCCAGAGGTCTCTGAGGCTTCTAGATAGGTACAGCTACACTTAGGTCCACATACCCCTCACATATCTGCATACATATACACATAAATAATTACTTAAAACCTTAAAAATAAATATCCTCAAAGTGTTATAGATTAGGGCTGCTGAGAAAGCTCATAATTGAGTATATACTGTCCTTGCCAAAGATCCAAATTTGGTTCCCCACACCCCTGACAGGTGGCTCACACAGAAACTGTTGAGGTTTATGCTGTGGATTCCTCCTAGTCTGAAGTTTTGGAACCGGAAAAAGATGCTATATATTACCATGTCAAGATCTGAAGACAATCATCCACAGGACAATTTAGTATCCATAATCACATCAGACAGCTCCTTAACAAATGCCTTCTAGGGTCTCTCTCAGTCTCTGTCTTTCTGTCTCTCTCTCCACACACACATATGTATACACACACACACACACACACACATATTCATAAGTACCCTCCCTCTCCAAAGCATTAACTAATGCACCTACCCTCCACTGAACTCAGACTTTACCCAGAAACATGGCTAAGCAAGTTGGTGGATGGAAAAGGGAGTGCACTCAATAGGTCGATGGGAATCGACCTACTTTGACTGATGGTGACACTTCCCATTATAAACTGATGGGCATTCTGCTTTCTGCTGGTCTCTTTTCAAGTTTAGTTAATGTGATTCAGCAACCCTGGTTGAACACATCCTGATATACTGGCATAATTTAATTTTGGGATGGCTAAGCTAAAAGTTATACCTTTGACCACAACAAATTTACCAAGATAGTGTCTTAACAATCTCTGTGGCCAGGGACATCATTTGATTAATAACTGTTGACCAGAATGATCCAAATGGCCTTCTTTCAGACATTTATAGAACCCCTTTAACTCTTCGCAAGAAAAAAATGGTACATACATCAGCAAACAGACTCTTTTTTATTTTCATGGTAACAGGTATATCAATCTTCCTCTGACATATAATATTTGGGGGTAAATTAATCATAACTATTTATGGCCATTGAAATATCACATGATGATGGAAGATGCATTGAACAGAAAATAGAACATTTGGTTCTTTCCATAACTCTGCACTAATTAGCTACACAACCTTGGGAAAAAATTATGTAACGGTTCCAAGCCTCAATATCTTTATCCATAAAATGGAAGAAGTTGAAATCTATGTTGTGATGTTAGCTTATCCCTTAAAAGCCAGAACATTTCTTTTGTCCTGAAATGGCTTCATTTCTTTCAAATATTGGCTCTTGGCTGTCACAGTTGCTCTCCATGATTAAATGAACGTCTTCCGGTGGCTCTAGCATTACCAACCCGTCTGACAGAATATTTCCTGAAAATGCAAAGTGATATAAGCAATGAAGGGAACTAATACCAGCAGTGCCTGCATTATTCCTGACCTCACGAACCTCACAGAATGGGACTGGTAAAAACTTACCTAGCCTGAACAATTACATTCTCCGTGGAAGAAGCACTAATCATGTTCTTTTGGGTTCTCATCAGCCCTCCCAGAAATCCAGAGCTTTGGAATCACTAAAGCTCATTAACAAAAGCCCCCTTTTGTTTTTGAATACTTAGAACAACGTTAATGATATGTTTCAGGGTGCTGAGTAGTCAACATCTACAAAATGTATGTTCACACTTTTAGAGGTAATTTTGCAAATGGAAAATCACCCAGGGATTTTGCGTTCACTGAAAATGTACTGTGGATATTCTCACTTCCAGAAACATAATGGGAATATAGCAAATATAATCTTACATCTCCTCCATAGCTGCTCTGTCAACTGCAACCATTTATTACCTCACAGAAAAATAATTTTCTCTTATCATTCATCCTTTATTGAAAAATAACAAAGTGATTGCATTTCCCTAAATGTGCTACATATGCACAATTCTAGTTTGTCTTAACAATCCTTTAAGTTCTTCCTTATGAATAGCTCAGTAATACTGTGGGGATTTTTATCATAGTATTTTCTTAATCGAAACCATCTGTTAATTTAGTTGTCACTGCCTCTGATCAACTCCCTTTGGTAATCCCCTCATCGCCTGTGCTGACTGGCTGGCTGGTAGACTGGTCAGTGTATTTCCAGTCTTGCTTTCTTCTAATCCATTTTCCACTGTGCAGTTCAACTGATCTTTCTAGGCTGTCAAGCTGATAATGTCAATCTTCTGATCACTGTGCTTCAGTGGGTCACTGGAGCCTCGGGAAAATATATTCATTCCCTGTCTTCTCCTGGGATCTCTGTAGCATACGCATTCTCTCTTCTCACCCCCACCCCATCAGTCTCTCCCTTCCTCAGTACATAGTAATAGATTTTACTGTGACATTTTCATACATACACAGCATATAAATATGATATATTTCATCATACATTCCATCCCATCATTAATTAGCTGTTGACTAGCTTCTATCTCATTGATTATGCCTTTATAAATAGTTCTCTAGTCTAGTTTCATGTTGTCTTTCCCATAAATCTTCTCTGTCCCCTTCTTCTTCTCAAGAGTTCTGTCTCAAGATTTCATGTCATTGAGAACTTAAAGCTTTCATCTGACTTTCATTTATTTCAATGATCATGAAGTTCCGTTCTTAATGCAAGAGATTATTCTTTACGCCTAAAAAATACTCCATTATGCATATGTGTGTGTCAATATCTCAATATAAAGTGTGTATCTACGGACTCATGTAAATGAGTATGTTTTGTGTGCATGTATACACATATCATATTTCTTTATCCATTCATCCATACATGATCTGGTTGGCACACTCCCTTAACTTGGCTATTGTGAATAGTTCTGAGATAAATATGAGTATACAGGTATCTCTGTCATTTGCTGAAATTAATTCCTTTGGTAATACTCAGCAGAATGTTAATAAATGGATCATATAGAGTATTTAGTCTTCTTTTGAGTTATGATGGAACCACACACTGATTTTCATCATGGATGGACTAATTAACATTCTCACCAGCAGTGTTTAAGAAATTCTTTCCCCTAAATTCTTGACAACATTTGTTACCATTTGTTTTCCAGATGACACTAATTCTGACTGGTGTATAATATAAGCGCAGTGTAATTTTGACTTTAATTATCAGAAGAGCTACAGATATTGAACATTTCTCCATGTTATTATTGCCCAGCTCTACTTCTTTAAAAAGTGGTAGTCTATGTGAAATGTATTGCTTGTCATTTTTGTTTACTTAATGGTGTGGTTTTGGAGTCCATTATATATTCTCTTTAAGATAAGTAAGTTGCATGACCTTTCTTCTAGAATATAGGCTGTCTCTTCACTCCAGTGTTTAATCACGATGCCAAACCCTTCTAATTACCTTATAAACACAAAAGAAACTTAATACCAAAGAATAACCGCTTAACACAATGCATAGCAACACCACAGCCAGCATCATACCGAATGGAAGGAAACAAAACATTTCTTCTAAAGTCAATAAAATGACAAGGCTATCTAAGGCTAATAAAACGGCAATACTTGCCACTTTTCTAAAAAGCTCATTTTATGGTTTTATGCATATTAGTGTGTGCCTGAATACATGCAAGTGTACTTGGTAACTTCAGAGGTCAGAACAATGCATTGGGTCCTCCCTTAGAACTATAGGTACAGTGTTGTGAACTACTATGTGGGTGTTGGGAACTGAAGCTTAGTCCTCTAAAAAAGCAACAAGTGCTCTTTAGCCACTGAATCATTTCTCTAGCGTGGACACTTGTCGTTTTTATTCATCATAGTGCTTGAATTTAATCAGAGCAATCCAACAAGAAAAAGAAATAAAAGGAATACGAACAGTAAGTAAAATTGTATGTTATTGTTTTGTTGCTGTTTTCGGATTGAAGGAATTTAGAAGGCTCTAAACGTTTACTCCACCAAATGACAATTGGGAAATTAGCAAAATAATAAACATACAAACTCCAGGAACCTTTTTATATACTACTAATAAAGTAATKGAGGAAGAAATGGCATGTATATGTGAAGGGGATGTTCCAATCAGAGAAAGTACTTCCAAAATAAACTCTTCAGAATAAATGTACCAAAGAGGTGAGTGTCCTATGCTRTTGTGGTTTGAATGACTATGGCTCCCACTATGACAGTGGTCCAAAGTAGTGGCACTATTGAAGGTATGACTTTGATAGAGTAGGTGTAATCTTATTGGAAGAAGTGTGTCACTGGGGGGGGGGGCGTGGGTTTTGAGGTTTTAGATGTGCAAGTGAGGCCCAGTGTCTCACCTTCTTCCTGATGTCTGCAGATCCAGATGTAGACCTCACAGCTACCTTTCTAGCACCATGTGTTCCTGAGTGCCACCATGCTTCCAAACATGACTACCATAGACTAAATCTCTGATCAGTAAGCCAGACCCGATTAAATGTTTTTCTTTATAAGATTTGTCCTGGTCATGGTGTGTCCACAGTAATAGAAACTTGACTAAGACATTTGTGAAAATTATGTGGGATTTTTTTTGTTTGAAAAACAGTGACAAACTAAAAATTTCAGTATAGCAAATGAAACAAGCAAAGAGACAGCCAATTTCTTATCCTAATATAAAATGTTAATTCCTGTCTGCCCATCTGCCTTAAGTTCCTTGAACCTGATGTTTAAAAACCAAATTTCTGAATCAGATTTCCTACATGCAAAGTACCAGACCTACCACTTACTTATTATGTGTGGACAAAAGAGTTAATGAACCTCAAACTACTGAAGAGGTAATATTCTTGACAAGAAAAGCGCCTGCTTCCCTGGGAATCTCAAAGTTGTGACAGATAACAAAGTTGACTGTGTGTGTGTTGACTCCTTCAGATGAAGGTCATTGGCCATGTATTTCAATCTARGTTGACAATGTTCCTCAGTTTTGACAAAGACTAAGAAAATGGTAAACCTGGACATTTCTCCTCCTGTTCCCCTTCAAATCCTGATTGTCAGCTAAATGGTCTGGGATTATTAAGGACACATGTTCCAGCTATCTCTACTACCCCAGGTAAAGCAAGAATCTGAGACAAGATAGGACACAGATCTATGGGAAAACCAATTACTATTGTTCTGCTAAAGGATCATAGTAGTGTAAGGACCCCTAATAATATTCTGCCATACCTGTAGATCAGTTCTTGCTCAGCCATCACCCGAGAAACTTCCTTCTGTAGCAGATGGGAACTAACGTAGAGACCTACAACTGGGCAATGTATGGACAATTAGAGAACTTGGAACACTTAGTCCTAAATGGAAAGTCTTCAACAAATCCCTCCCCCCTGCCCAGGGCTCAGGGAATGATGCAGAAGATGCAGTAAAGATGGTAATTCACCAAATGAACACAGCAGGAATGACACACATATGATCTCACAGAGAAAATGGTAACATATACAAGACCTACACAGGTCCAAGCCTGGGGACCCAATGCTGAGAGAAMTGGACTTGAGTACCTGTCCATAACTACCACATCTATAGGAGCATCTATGTCATGTCCTATTTGCTRTTAAGACAAATGATCTTATCATTTCAGTCTCCATCACAGACTCACATTTCAGACCAACAAGGTGACTCAGTAGGTAAAAGGGCTTGCTGTCAAGCCTGATGATCTATATTCCACTCTCAGGTACCATATGATGGCAGAAAACAACCTACTCAACCTACTCATTCAAGATTCCCTCTGACCTTCCCAAAGTTATCCTGGAAATTATGTATCATTAAAACTAGATCAAGATAGAATACAACTGCCCTCACTCTCAGTAGGAATCTACCTAATTCTTGTAACTAAACTGCATCCTCTTCTGTAGTTATTTCTTGACATCATCCCTTGGTGGTCATTGTCCCTGGCTCTGAATGCGCAAAAAATTCTATTTGCCTCATTGAAACATCTCTGTACTGTCCCATCGTCTTCCCAGTGGATTGCTTTTCCACATCACCTATCTGGGAATAGGCACATCACTGTAACCCAAGCTGGTTTACCTTCACTACTATTTATTGTGTATGTCTACCCCATCCAGTTAGACTTTGTGTTTATATCTATAATAAAATGGCATCATTCATTTCAACCATTCTTCCTATTAATTGCCTGGCTTAGGGTTCTTTTATTTTGTTCTATGGTGTGTTTATTTTTTACATATAGTCACATTAACATTAGACACACCTTCTAAAATGTGGGTCACTTTCACAATAGACATGTTTGCCATATGCTTGTGTGGTGTCAATACTGAAYAGAGTGTTTGTTACTCTAGCTCCGCTCAGCAACGATCACGCTTGTACACGTGAAACTGTAATTCTACTCGATCAAGCTCATGTTGCCTCATTAGAATCAAAAGCCACAAAAATGGAAGAATCCATATACCCAGGAAAGGCATCCCCTAGTTAAGCAATCTAGTGACTTTCCACAAATGAGAGTAGGCTACTTGGAAATGGCTGGCTTTTAATTAACACATTATGATGGTTAGTGACCACACTAATTTTTTTTTTCTCAATGCTCAAAAGCCATCTGTTTACCAGCTTTGACTAGACTTTTTTGGGAAAAGAGCTATAATAATCTATTATTTTCAGAATCCAAATGGTCCATCAATTTAGAAAATTAGAACAGCATTTCCATTCTCCTATCACCTCTCCTGTGCCCAATGAAGCATCAAAAAATGAAACCAAGATAACTTCAGTGCATCCATTCCTATTAATGAAAGTTTAAAATTCTAACTATAGCTAACTTGTCTAATCTCTTCTTGTGTGTTGAATGCTGTTCTATGCATAAGATACACAACCCACGAGGACTATAGTATTATTTGTAGTGTTATTTCATGTAATATATTAGGAAACTGGAGCAGAAAAGTTTCAAGTCACACAGCATCCAGGTGCTAGAGACAGGATTTGAATATGAACAGCCTTAACCTATATTCATACTCTAGATACTATAGATGTAAACTAAATCTTCTCTGATAAGCCAGCACAATCACCTTTATTCCATACCACGGAGAAGATGCCCACAGAAAATCATAAAGACTCATCTCATGACATTGAAAGGCTGTTGGATTTTCAGTCTTCAGGTAATCACAATCTTCCACATGGAATGCAATAATTATAGTAATTTTCTATCACTTGGAACATGGTTCTGTTTCATTTCATGGAAGAAAGAACTTGATGAGTAGTCTGTATGGTATAGTCAAACAATTTCCTTGTGGCAGCTAAGCAGTCAAGTACAAGACCACTAAAATAAATCACCATATTAAAGAAAACAATTATAGTAAATGGCAAAAGAAAGATGGTCACAAACTACATCCTTCTGGATATTTGAACTGACCCTGTTTCTGGTTTGGTGTGTGGAGGGCTTATTTACACAAGCACTCACTCCTTGTCCTTAAGGARTGTGTTCCATGATGAAAACAAACCTCAGGTGAATTCTGAGAACATTGTGGGCTATGCCATAGTGATGATATGGMCGCTTCCCCTCATAAAGAAGTACCCACTGCATCTGAACTGACCACTGCATTCCAACAAACTATCGGATTGTTTAGCACGGTGGTCCTCTAGATRTCTGTCACAGAGCCACCAGCCCTAATAGGGTGCTATGAAGAAACMGACRTATTGACAGAGCTGGGTACTTTAGGAAGAGGAGGACACAGACAAGAGATTAATGTGATAGTTCAGATTATAARGCAATGAATAAGTCCAAACAAATGACAATTTATTGCAAGTTTGTGTTGGAGAGTTGCCCTGAGCTTGGACAGTCTACTGTGAATTATTATCCTGTGCTAAAACTAAAGTGCAAAACAGRACAAAATTCAACACAAAGTCAACAATTCCTTTTGTTTGGGTGAATCCAGGCAAGGTTCTGACATCCCTCACAAGGGAGCTGGCATYACTGGAATGTCTAAGTATTCCAACATGCTAATCAGTAATTATTAATTCTATTCAATATGTCAAAATTCATTTTGAAATATTATCCAGTGTGACAAACCCATCCTTATTCCTTCAAAGAATCTCTGTACAATYTCTATACCTAATGAGTCTTAGTTGCACAGATGGACACAGGCTACCCTGTATYATTCCCATATTTAGTAGTGAGAATGTACAAGAAGGTACTCTCTGATTCCCAGGGAATTAAAGCCTACAATCATAAAGAAAAAATGATGCTTTTCTTAAAATCTTGGCAGGTAATAAATCTCAAGACATATATTTAAATGGCTGGCCCAACTGGAGCAATAATTTCTAACATTTTCAAATGGTGGAGCAGGCTACAGGCAACACAAGCACAATTACAGATTTGACAATTATGTCATCCTAGATAAATGCTTTGAGTATTATTCTAAGCTGCACTGGATCCTGCCACAAGAGGTGTTTTTCCTGAGCTAGGTGACGACAGTGAGGCATCACAGTGATTTATGGTACTTGTGACAGCATTCAATTAGATTGTTCTTAACTGATTTTAATTAATTGGAAAACAATGTTAGTCTGGGAAACATGACTTTACCTCARAGGATGCAATCCTGATTGAATGAAGTATAGCACTAGAATTAAAAACTCAGAACTAAACAATGGAAGGAATTATTCTCCTCTAATGTGGGAACTCTCCTTCCCCACCCCAACCCTATTACTTTAGGAAATAGATGGAAATCTATATGCCACCATGGAGTCTAGGAGCAGAGATTTCAGATATGACAAATTAAAACACACTCTATCCTTATTTCTCAGGGAGACCTGACAAAGGTTACCTTCTTCATACCTTGGAAATGGCTCTGATTTGTTCTCTCTCCTCTTTATTGCACCCAATCCTGAGAACATCATCTGTCTTGCAGGTTGGTGCTGGGGCTATCACTTAATGTGCTTACAATCCTATCCAGTTTGTCTATTTGAATCAAGCCATCACCCAGGCATCAGAGCCTGAGTATATATGTACTGATTCTTGAAAGAAATACTCATCCCTATCCAAATCTATCTTCTTATTCTGTGGAAAGCATTTTATATTCATCAATCTTTATAACACTYCTACATATGAGGAGGCATGTTATTCCTACTTTAAAAACGAAGAATAAAATGTTTTCTGGAGTCCATCAGTTTGCCTATCAACAGTCCCATAAACTCAGAACTGTTCACTACACAAGTATAACTTCAGTCACTTGCTCTGACAAGTGTGCTAATCAGCCTCCTATTTCTAGACAACTGCCTTATAAAGCAAAATGTTTATGCTGSCTCCTGGCTTTGGAAGACTTAGTCCATAGCTGTTTAGCCATGTTGGTTTGGGCGCTTGGTGAGGAACACACACGGCAGGAGCTCATGACACAACAAAGTTGCTTACATCAACCATGAAAAGGAGCTGGTGTTCTACTAGTCTCTTGGGGGATCCATTTCCAATGACCTAAGCCCTTCTAGAGCCACCATGTCTTAGAGTGCTCATCATTTTCCTGTAGCACCAAGCTGAGCATCAATCCTTCAGAGTCTTTCAAGGTCTAAACTAGAACAACATATAATCCAAAATCACATCACATTTTTGTACAAACTAAAACTATAGTCCTCAGTCGTGTCTGGCTCAATTATCATTCTGTAAGGTTTACAGAATGATGAAATCACCCAAAAGTGTATTACTCAGAAGAAATCCCTGTGACTGGATTTTCCCAGATATGGCCCACAACTGCCCCATATTTATTCCTCCTTCTGCCACCACATGCCAATATATTCAACTCTATAATGTATGTGGTGTTTCACTTGAAGACATCATAATTTATATTTGGCCATGAAAAAAATAATGACAATTTAAAATTAGCCAGAATTCAAAAGCAGCATCGTACATTGTAGGTTTCAAAACTGTCTTTTGATTTTTCCTATATAAAATTACTTGGAACATCDGTTTAACATGCTGAGGGTGAAGCTTGACACAGAACTTCATGGATGCTAACTCTTAACGAGATGAAACTTAGGTATCGAAGAATCAGTTTATAGCCATCCAATTGAAAAAAAAAGATCTAGACCAGAAGGTATTTACCAAACTTTTATGGATAAAATGTAAAAAAAATGTAGAACTTCTGATATTTTATATTGTGTTTTTCAACAAAAAAAATAATTAAGGAAAGCCAAAACTACTTTTTACAATTATAAAAACTTCATGTGATACTTCAGTGTTTTTCATTTATTTCAAAGAACACTGATACTTGACCAATATTTATATTGTCTATGGAAAATTATTCTTCCACACAGCTACAAAGACCCAGAGAATACATACATCTCTCATGAGCTACAAGGGAATTCCCTCATTCTGTGCTTTGTCCTGAGCAAAGGATATCATTAACAGGTCAACYCGGATGGRCCCAAGATCTTCATGCCTTAGTGTGGTATCTGCAACAAAACTCTGTAAGTGCCAGCACTCTGCAAAAACAAGATACTTCTTAGCAATATTATTAACAGGGATCATGATGCATCAGCTGCTACATCCATTGCTAAAATGATATCCTCTTCATTTGCAGTGTTTTAGCATAACAAAATAAAATGGAAGAATTTTCCAATGTTAGAATGTCCCAGAACTGTCTACTATGATAGAGTTGGGGACCAGTGTTTTCCTCCAAAGTAGCTGCTCTGGATAGTACCAGGAATGAAGCGTGTGGTGGAAAAGAGGACAAGGCGTTTACCATCACTACCCCTACTCTTTTGGTTGGCTTTATTACTGTCATTTGGGAAGAATGACCCTCAGCTGAGAAACAACTGAGAAAATACCTCCAYGCAGATGGCCTAGAGACAAGTATGCAGAGCATGTTTCACATCAGCGTCTGAAGAGGGAAAGCCAGTTGTCCTAAGTTTAGCTCTAATGAGAAAAACATCCTTAACCTTTCTCCCAAGTTTKAACTTTAAGGAAACTATGTCACGGATTTAACGAGAATCCAAGTGGGTTGAAATAACAATGTATCAAAATGCCACATGGAATCCCATCTGAAAAATAGGTGTCATAAACTAGGAAACGCTAGCAGGTTAGGATGGCCACACACACGCAGTGCCTTGGATTCTTGGAAGGGTGGGGCATGGAATGACAAAAGTGAGTGTGAAATTTGGTGTAAGATTGCAATTTAGTTGATAGAAGTAGACAGTACAAATTTTCTTAGTGTTAGTACATACACTATGACAGTATATAAGCAAGCATATGAGGGTAAACCAGATGGAGAGCATCCCATAGCATTCTCTATCTTCTCTCATTACTGAGGACTATCTTGCATAGTATCAGAAGGTGCAATACAAGCTGTCAAGGAAGAAAAGCAAGGAATCCTATCCAGCCTTGCCTTCTGTTAAGCTCATAAACCACAGCCACTATTCATGGCTAAAGAGGTCTTGGTACAGAGCACAGAACCTCCTGCTACCATTTCTTAAACTTACACAATCTATAAATGGAATTTGTCTATCCTCGGGCCAGGTATAAGTATAGAGATATACTTATCTCTTATCTATAGATAAGTATATCTCTATACTTATATAAGTATAGCTCTCATCCCTCATCAGAGAAGCTTCCTTTTTCAGCCAATGAAGACTATCTTAGAGATCCATAACTGATCACAWTGTGGAAGAAAAGTGAYKTGGGATGTCYAAWKSCMA
>BDUI01016314.1:8189-30196 GCA_002335545.1 Apodemus speciosus
AAAAAAAAAAAAAATCATTAATTCTCACAGCAGTAAAAGTTATGTCTGAAAATATCTACATCTCCTGTTATCAATTGGCTTTTCTCTAGTAGAAAAGTTATCAAAAAATTCATCTTTAGTAATTTTTCTAATTATGACAATTTGACATGTGCCTCAAACTGACTAACCTGAATTATTTGATTATGAATATACATGAATTTATCCTTTTAAAAATAATTTTAATCCCTTTCTCCAAACCGTACCGTACAGAACTTCCGTGGGACTGAAAATAAAGAACACTGGCTGTAGTAAGCCAGTGTTTTCACATTTGCTTGATGTGCTTTTGTCTCCCAGGGCTGCAGAGCTGCCTGGAAAGTCACAGCGTTCCTCCTGATGGTGTCAGTTATGAAAATTCTAATGTCTATACTAAGAAAACTCAGGGCCAGAGAGATGACTCAGGTGCTGAAGGCACTGGCTACTCTCCCAGAAGACCTGGGATTCGATTCCCAGCACTCATGTGGTGGCTACCAACCACCATGTCCATGTTCTAAAAGGTTCTGATTGCCTCCAAGGACTTCAGGTACTCATGTGATGAACAGACATCTATGCAGACAAAATACTCATACACATAAAAGAATGTTTTAAAAAAACTCGCTGTGAAGAAGGACTGTATGCACTCATGCCTCTGATTTCTTAGTGATTTCTCTAAAGCATTTCTCTACACCATGACTGCCTGGTTTGCTGAGTCTGAGACAGGAGCTGGTCACGCACAGCTCAGCAATTTCTTAGCATCCTTTCCATTAGGAGCAAGTACTATGAAGCGTCGTCCACACTAGAAGCTTGGCAGGCTAGGGTCCAAGAGAGCAGCCTGCGGGCTAGCTGGTCCAGGAATTGACACTAAGCTGCTGCCTATCTTACATCCAAGTTGCCACCCGGGGCCATTGTGGCTTCTATCTTACTTACTTAATAATTTGTCATAAAATTAGTCAAGAAACTGTTTTATTACCCAGCCTGCTCCAAACTGCACCAGCACCGCTGGCCATGTGACTGGCACAGACGGCAATAGGATAAGATAATGCCACCCTCTGAATGTGGGCATGGCAGACATCCATTTCCTTCCTGACTTTTTTAAGTTAACACTCATGATGGCCTCTGCAGTCCCCCCAAACTTCAGTCTTAGATAAGCTTCCAGGATCCTTTTATTCTTCTGCCATGTGACCTGAGACCATAAATCAACCCTGGGCATACACAGCAGTACACAGCAACCAACCAAGGCATTCCCTCAGGGGAGGGAATGTCTTTTCTTTAAACAGGCCCTGGCAAGTTGGATTTTCACAATGGAGTGCTCCCCGAGGCTCAGAGGAAAGGAGTCCTCTCATTCCAATGTACAATACAGAGCTACTGTGGCTCCTGGCAATGTTTCTACCAATATAAAAATCAAAAAGCCATGGCTGGGTATGGTGGTACACCCTTCAAGCTCAGCACTCTGGGGGTAYAGGCAGGTGGATCTCTGTGAGTTTGAGGCCAGCCTGGCATACATAGAGAGTTCTGAGACAACCAGAGCTAAAGATCCTCTCTCTCACTCAAAAAAAAATCTAGAACTTAAAGGTCATTTTTATAAACAAATAAACAAACAAACAAATTCAAATCATGTGGCCAGAATTTTCCCCAACACGAAACACTACAGTACCAAGGGCCTCAATTCCAAATGACTGAGAGCTTCAGAGACAGACACATGAGAAAAGGAGATGGGGGGGGCCGAAATTTCCTGTCCCATGTTCTTTACCTCACATCCACTGAATCCCAGGTCTTTCTTCTATGTGTAGCCTTGTCTCACGTATATAGAAATGTCTCCCAGCACTTTCTCACTGAGACCAAGTGAGCTTATATAATCATAACTCTTGTTCCAAAGAAAAATTCAAGATCAATCTAAAAAAGCAGTCATCTGAATTTGGCAAGTGTTCTTGTGGGAAACTCTTTAAGCAAAAACAAATTTGCTGATGTACTGAGACAAGAAACTCAGAAAACAGATAAAATGTTCCACTGACACTTTTCTCAGCCAACAGTCCCTGCCACTCTTGGTGGAACCAGCTCAACAGCTCAGTGAACAAGCCAGCTGCCTTTACCAAGGGACAGAAGGAACTCCAAGACAGTCACCAAGAGTCCCAAACGGCAGAAACACTGCGCTGTGCACACAGAGAAACCACCAGACTAGATGCAAAGCACTGATTAGAAACAATTAGCAACAACTGGCCTGATTCTATCTCTGTAAACTATCACCTGACATTCATCCTTAAAGCAACCGGCAGGAATCGGCTGGCTGTTTAATACTGCATTCAGCCTCAAAATAAAAATAACTATTGGGGAAAGAAACACGCGGAGGGGCAGGAGAGAGGCCTTCTGGAAGTATCAAAGAGCTGCAGCTCCTTTGGAAAAGGAACCGATGCCCTATAGGACAGACCCTGGCCAAAGGAAGAGGCGTTGCTAAGAGTCTGTGTAAAACACCAATTGGAAAGTCTATAAACCTGGGGAAAATATGGCTGTTCATGGAGACCCAGGGTGTTTTTATCACTCAAAAAGCAATTTATCCCTCTGGCTTTTGAGCCTGAGTACTCCTTGTCTCTCTGTGTGGTTTCTCAGTGGTCTGGGGCTACTTTCAATAGCATCTATGAAAAGAAGATGCTAGGATGTCAAATTAACCCTCAAACATGGCAGAAAACCATGGGAATTGTAAGACTCTTTTGTATGTATACTAACCATTTCTTAGTAAGAAATGGTTGCTTCTCAAAGTCCCTAGTACTAAAGATAAAAGGTAGGATGTGTAAAATTGTTAATTATTATATTCCTGTAATGCTAACCAAATTAGYTATCTAGTGATACTTCACCTAAGCCTAACTCACAAAACATCTCAAAGTGTTTCCAAGTCAGCAGTTCTCTGACCCACAACCCTGGAGAGAATTAGCCTAACCATGGACCAGGTCGCCATGAAGATGTGAGAACTATTCTTTATTTTTAGAATTGTTTTTAGGTAGTTGGTTTTCCTCACTGCCTTGTAAGTTTTGAGATCTGTATGACAACTTTTATTTAATAAACAGCTGAAAAATCTATAGGAGTTCTGCTGAATCTGTCCATAATGTGGTAAGTAGTAGCACTCTGGCAGCATTAAGTCACCCATCTCCTCAGGTTTCCTGAGCATCTGCTGCATTTCCACTTCTCTAGGGCCTTCCTTAATTCATCCAAATATGTGTTGTAGTTTTAAGAAATTTTTTTCACTTTTTAGGCAAATACTAAATGATAGTAATGGCTTGAAATTGCTTTTGCAATTTCCATTTTCAACTTTCATTGCCAAGCTATAGAAATAAAATAGATTTTTTTTTCATATTGATCTTGCATCCTGCAACTCTGCTGAACTCATGTATGAGATTTAATTGGTTCTGAGGAAATTCTTTTATGATTGTTTACATGATAGATCATGCAATCTGTAAATAAAAATTGCCTTAGTTCTTCCTTTCAAATTTATATGTCTTCTGCTTATTTTCTGTGTCTAATGCACATTAGAAATTCCATAACAATGTTGTGCACAAGTGGAGAGATCAAATATAGTCATCATCAGGCTCTTGCTTATTCTGCAATCTCTGTCCCTTAGTTGAGACATTTAGACCATTTACATTTATGTGAATTTCATATGTGGATAGCTTTAAATATGCATATATATGTGCATATATAGATAGAAATGCATATATATAAATATACACAAATATGTGTGTGTGTATATATATATGTGTGTGTGTGTGTGTCTGTACTTAAACATATTTTATTTCATTTATGTTAAACAAGGGACAAATATGGGACCTGCTGCACAGACAGTTCCTTTTTTAATTAGATATTTGCATTATTTACATTTCAAATGGTATCCCCTTTCCTCAATACCCCTCAGAAAACCCCCTATCCCATTCCCCCTCCCCTGTTCACCAATCCCCCCCCACATACACACACACTTTCCTGACTGGCATTACCCTACTCTGGGGCATTGAGCCTTCACAGGACCAATGGCCTCTCTTCTCATTGATGTCTGAAATGGCCATCTTCTGCTACATCTGTAGCTGGAGCCATGGGTCCCTCCATGTGTACTCTTTAGTCCCTGGGAGCTCTGGGGGTACTGGTTGGTACATACTATTGTTCCTCCTGCAGGGCTGCAAAACTCTTCAGCTCCTTGGTTCCTTTCTCTAGCTGCTCCATTGGGGACCCTATGCTGAGCCTATTGCTTGGCTGAGAGCCATGGTATTTTGATCCACCTTCCAATAAAGATCAAAGTATCCACACTTTGGTCTTCCTTCTTCTTGAGCTTTGTGTGGTCTGTGAGTTGTATCTTGGGTATTCCAAGCTTTTGGGCTAATATCCATTTATCAGTGAGTGCATACCATGTGTGTTCTTTTGTGATTAGGTTACTTCACTCAGGATGCTATTTTCTAGTTCCATCCATTTGCCTAAGAATTTCATGAATTCATTGTTTTTAATAGCTGAGTAGTACTCTATTGTGTAAATGTACCAAATTTTCTGTATCCATTTCTCTGTTGAGGGACATCTGGGTTCATTCCAGTTTCTGTGTGTTATAAATAAGGCTGCTCTGAACATAGTGGAATATGTGTCCCTATTACATGTTGGAGCATCTTCTGGGTATATGCCCAGGAGTGTTATAGCTGGGTCCTCAGGTAGTGCTATGTCTAATTTTCTGAGGAACTGCCAAACTGATTTCCAGAGTGGTTTTACCAGTTTGTAATCCCTCTAACAATGGAGGAGTGTTCCTCTTTCTCCATATCCCCTCCAGAATCTGCTGTCCCCTGAGTTTTTGATCTTGTCCATTCTGACTGGTATGAGGTAGAATCTCAGAGTTATTTTGATTTGCATTTCCCTGATGATTAAGGATGTTGAACATTTCTTTACCTGTTTCTCAGCCGTCCAGTATTCTTTAGTTGCGAATTCTTTGTTTAGTTTGTACTCCATTTTTAATAGGGTTATTTGGTTCTCTAGAGTATAACTTCTTGAGTCCTTTGTATGTATTGAATATTAGCCCTCTATGGGATGTAGGATTGGTAAAGATCTCTTCCCAGTCTGTTGGCTGCCATTTTGTCCTAATGACAGTGTCCTTTGCCTTACAGAAGCTTTGCAATTTTACGAGGTCCCATTTGTCAATTCTTGATCTTAGAGCATAAGCTATTAGTGTTCTACTCAGGAAATTTTCCCCTGTGCCCATGTGTTCCAGGTTCTTCCCCACTTTCTCTTCTATTAGATTCAGTGTACCTGGCTTTATATGAAGGTCCTTGATCCACTTGGACTTGAGCTTTGCACAGGGAGAAAAGAATGGACTAATTTGCATCCTTCTACATGTTGACTGCCAGTTAACCTGCATCATTTGTTGAAAATGCTGTCTTTTTTCCACTGGATGGCTTTAGCTCCTTTGTCAAAGATCAAGTGTGTGGTTTGTTTCTGAGTCTTCAATTCTATTCCATTGATCTACCTACCTGTCATTGTTCCAATACCATGCAGTTTTTATCACTATTGCTCTGTAGTATAGTTTAAGGTCAGGGATGGTGATTCCACCAGCAGTTCTTTTACTGATGAGAAGAGTTTTTGCTATCTTCGGTTTGTTGTTATTCCAGATAAATTTGGAAATTACTCTTTCTAACTCTATGAAGAATTGAGTTGGAATTTTGATGGGGCTTGCATTGAACCTGTAGATTGCTTTGGGCAAGATGGCTATTTTTACTATATTAACCCTGCCAATCCATGAGCATGGGAGATCTTTCCATCTTCTGAGATCTTCTTTGATTTCTTTCATCAGAGACTTGAAGTTCTTGTTATACAGAACTTTCACTGGACCTTGCTTGGATAGAGTCACACTAAGGTATTGTATATTTGTGACTATTTTGAAGGTTGTCATTTTCCTAATTTCTTTTTCAGCCTCTTTATCCTTTGAGTATAGGAAGGCTACTTATTTGTTTGAGGTAATTTTATATCCAGCCACTTTGCTGAAGTTGTTTATCAGGTTTAGGAGGTCTCTGGTGAGATTTTGGGGGTCACTTAAGTATATTATATCTGTAAATAGTGATAGTTTGACTTCTTTTCCAGTTTGTATCCCCTTGACCTCCTTTTGTTGTCAAATTGCTCTGGCTAGTACTTAAAGTACTATATTAAACAGGTAGGGAGAGAGTGGGTAGCCTTGTCTAGTCCCTGATTTCAGTGGGATTGCCTCAAGTTTCTCTCCATTTAGTTTGATATTGGCTACTGGTTTGATGTATATTGCTTTTAACATAAATGGGTGTTGAATTTTGTCAAATGCTTTCTCAGCATCTAATGAAATGATCATGTGGGGTTTTTCTATACTTTGTTTATGTAGTGGATTACATTGATGGATTTCCATATATTGAACCATCCTTGAATCCCTAGGATGAAGCCTACTTGATCATGGTGGATGATTGTTTTGATGTGTTCTTGGATTTGGGTGGCAAAAATTTTATTGAGTATTTTTGCATCAATATTCATAAAGGAAATTGGTTTAAAGGTTTCTTTCTTTGTTGGATCTTTGTGTGGTTTAGGTATCAGAGTAATTATGCCTTCATAGGATGAATTGGGTAGTATTGCTTCTGTTTCTATTTTGTGGAATAGTTTGAAGAGTATTGGTATTAGGTCTTCTTTGAAGGTCTGATAGAACTCTGTATTAAATCCATCTGGTCCTGGGCTTTTTTTGTTGGGAGATTATTAATGACTGCTTCTATTTCTTTAGGAGTCATGGGATTGTTTAGATCATTTATCTGATCCTGATTTAACTTTGGTACTTAGTATCAGTCTAGAAAATTGTCCATTTCATCTAGATGTTCCAGTTTTATTGAGTATAGGCTTTTGTAGTAGGGTCTGATGATTTTTTTTAAATTCTTCAGTATCTGTTATGTCTCCCTTTTCATTTCTGATTTTGCTGATTTTGATACTGTCTCTGCACCCTCTGGTTAGTTTGGCTAAGGTTTTATCTATGTTGTTGGTTTTTTCAAAGAACAAGCTCCTGGTTTGGTTGATTCTTTGTATAGTTCTTTTTGTTTGTACTTGGTTGATTTTAGCCCTGAGTTTGATTATTTCCTTCCATCTTGGGTGTATCTGCTTCTTTTTGGTCTAGAGCCTTCAGATGTGCTATCAAGCTGTTAGTGTGTGCTCTTTACAGATTATTTTTAGAGGCACTCAGAGCTATGAGTTTTCCTCTTAGCACTGCTTTCATTGTGTCCCATAAGTTTGGGTATGTAGTGCCTTTGTTTTCATTAAATTTTAAAAAGTATTTAATTGCTTTCTTTATTTCTTCCTTGACCAAGTTATAGTAGAGAAGAATGTTGTTCAGTTTCCATGTGTATGTGGGCTTTCTGATTTTGTTGTTGTTGTTGTTGTTGTTGTTGTTGTTGTTGTTGTTATTGAAGACCAGCCTTAGTCCATGGTGATCTGATGGGGTGCATGGGATTATTCCAATCTTCTTGTATCTGTTGAGGCTTGTTTTGTGACTGATTATATTGTCAGTGTTGGAGAAGGCACCACAATGTGCTGAGAAGAAGGTGTATTCTTTTGTTTTAGGATAAAATGTTCTATAGATATCTGTTAAATCCATTTGGTTCATAACTTCTGTTAGTTTCACTGTTTCTCTGTTTAGTTTGTGTTTCTCTGATCTGTCCATTGATGAGAGTGTGGTGTTGAAGTCTCCCACTATTATTGTGTGAGGTGCATTGTGTGCTTTGAGCTTTAGTAAAGTTTCTTTCACGAATATGCGTGCCCTTGTATTTGGAGCATATATGTTCAGAATTGAAAGTTCATCTTGGTAGATTTTTCCTTTGATGAGTATGAAGTGTCCTTCCTTATCTTTTTATTACTTTGGGTTGAAAGTCGATGTTATTTGATATTAGAATGGTACCATCAGCTTCTTTCTTGGGACCATTTGCTTRGAAAATTGTTTTCCATCCTTTTACTCTGAAGTAGTGTCTGTCTTTGTGCCTGAGGTGAGTTTCCTGTATGCAGCAAAATGTTGAGTCCTGTTTATGTATCCAGTCTGTTAGTCTATGTCTTTTTATTGCAGAATTGAGTCCATTGATATTAAAAGATTTTTTTAAGGAGAAGTGATTATTGCTCCCTGTTATTTTTGTTATTAGAGGTGGAATTATGTTTATGTGGTTCTCGTCTTTTTGGTTTGTTAAATGATTAATTTTTTGCTTTTTCTAGTGTGTAGTTTCCCTCCTTATGTTGGTGTTCTCCATTCATTATCCTTTGAAAGGCTGGATTTGTGGAACGATATTGTGTAAATTTGGTTTTGTCACGGAATACCTTGGTTTCTCTGTCTATGGTAGATGAGAGTTTTGCTGGGTATAGTAGCTTGGGTTGAAATTTGTGTCTCCTTGGGGTCTGTATGACATCTGCCCAGGATCTTCTGGCTTTCATAGTCTCTGGCAAGAAGTCTTGTGTAATTCTAATAGGTCTGCCTATATTTGTTACTTGACCTTTTTCCCTTACTGCTTTTAATACTCTCTTTGTTTTGTGCATTTGGTATTTTAATTATTATGTGATGAGAGGAATTTCTTTTCTGGTCAAATCTATTTGGAGTTCTGTAGGCTTCTTGTATGTTCATGGGCATCTCTTTCTTTAGGTTAGGGAAGCTTTTTTTTTCTATAATTTTGTTGAAGACATTTACTGGCCCTGTAAGTTGGAAATCTTCACTCTCTTCTATACTTACAATCCTTAGGTTTGGTCTTCTCACTTTGTCATGGATTTCCTGGATGTTTTGGGTTAGGAGCTTTTTGCATTTTGCATTTTCTTTGACTGTTGTGTCAATGTTTTCTATGGTATCTTCTGCACCTGAGATTCTCTCTTCTATCTCTTGTATTCATTGTTGATGCTTGCATCTATGACTCCTGACTTCTTTCCTAGGTTTTCTATGTCTAGAGTTGTTTTCCTTTGTGATTTCTTTATTGTTTCTACCTTTATTTTTAGATCCTGGATGGTTTTGTTCAATTCCTTCAYCTGTTTGGTTATGCTTCCCTATAATTCTTTAAGGCCTTCTATCTGTTTACCTATGTTCTCCTGTATTTCTTTAAGGGAGTTATTTATGTCCCTCTTGAAGTCCTCTAGCATCATGAGCTGTGATTTTAAATCCAAATCTTGCTTTTCTGGTGTGTTGGGATATCCAGGACTTGCTGTTATGGGAGAATTGGGTTCAGATGGTGCCATGTTGCTTTGATTTCTGTTGGTAACATATTGTTTGTCTTTTGCCATCTGGTTATCTCTGGTGTTAGTTGGTCCTGCTGTCGCTGGCTGGAGCTTGTCCCTCCTGTGGGCGTGCAAGTTTGTCTCAGCACCCCTGGGTGACAGGCTCTCCCCTGGCACAGAATGCTGTGCCTCATCCCAGCTCCTGGGTGCAGATGGTGCCCAGAAGGACCCTATCCCAGCTTCTTTGCCACTCCTGTGTTCCCTGTGCTCCTGGCTATACCCACCTGCACAGTTGCGGGAGAGAAAATAGTGGTCTCACCTCCAAACCTAGGAGTCAAAGCGCTCCCTGGAGACCAGTTCTCCTCTGGCAGGATCGGTGCACAGATGGCTATGGCAAAGCCCAGCTCCTGGGTGCAGATGGAGCCCAGATGGACCCTGTCCCAGCTGCTCTGCCACTCCTGTGTTTCCTGCACTTCTGGCCATGCCCGCCCACACAGTCGCTGGAGAGAAAATCCCTTTTCCTTTATTTTTTTTCTTATTTTAAAATTTAGTGTGTGTGTGTGTGTATGTGTGTGTGTGTGTGTGTGTGTGTGTGATGCAGACAATTCCTTAGTTTTCCTTTGTCATCTTTTTCTGCTTTTTCTCTTGCCTTCTCTGTGGAATGAGTTTTTATTATTCTATTTTATACCTTCTGTCCTGTAGTAGAAATACTTTGTGTACAGGTCTGGGGATGATTATTTCTGCCTGGTTTTGTTGTGCCTTCTTTAAGGTTTACTTATCTTTGCTTTATGTGTATGTGTGAGTGCCTTCTTGTCTATGCTCCACACACAACCTGGTACTCACAAAAGCTACTGGAGGATGTCAGATGCCCTAGAACTATAGTTACAAATGGCTGTCTCCATACCCAAGTCCTCTGTAAGAGCAGCAAGTTCTGGTAGTCATGGATCCAATTTTTTCAGTCCCTTGTGTGCATTTTTAAACTTAATTTTTAAGTTGTGTGTGTGTGTGTGTGTGTGTGTGTGTGTGTGTGCATGTGCAATACCTGCAGAGGCCAGAAGAGTTTGTCAGATGCTCTGGAGTTACTGGTAGTTGTAATCTGTCTGATATGCTGCATCTGGGATAGCTGGTGGGAAGCCACATGGGTTCTCAGATCTTTTGCAGTTGTAGCACATGCTTTTAACTGCTGAGCCATCATCTCCCCAGCCCCTTTGTAAGCCATCTTTGTTGGTAAATTGTAAGCTGACAACTTTTTTTCTTTTTATAAATTAAGAAGACTGCTCCACTATATGTGGCTTTTGTTATTTGTGAAACAAATATGCCCTTTCCTTTATCCTTAATCTCCCACACATGGGTCTTAGTTTTCTGGCTCCTTTTAAACTTTAACTCATTTGATTTCAACTCAAGGTGTGTTAATTACAGTATTTCCATCCTGTTTTTCTTTCTTGAATTTCATTTGCCTTCCTAGACTAGTAGTTTATAATTTCCCCTAAGTCTACAAATTTCAACTATTATTTCTTCAAATGTTTCTCCTGCTATACTCTCCTCTAGGATTCAGTAAAATGACTTAGAAACAAGTCCAACCTTCCGGCTTGTGCTTTGGGGCTTTGATAGATGAGACCATAGAATCATTTGACTGACAGATAATCTTTC
Source organism: Apodemus speciosus (assembly GCA_002335545.1). Lineage (NCBI taxonomy): Eukaryota > Metazoa > Chordata > Mammalia > Rodentia > Muridae > Apodemus > Apodemus speciosus. Next base: position 19,050 of record BDUI01016314.1, read on the forward strand.
ACTGCCCCTGAAGCAAAACCACCCTTAAAATCAACCTGATATCTTGTGAATTTTAGTCTTGCTCAGCGATCTTTAAACAACAGCTGTTCCACAGTGCACTTTCTAGGAGCAGCTTTTTCCTCTCCTGCACCCTGCCTCTTAAGGGAAGTCCCTAGCATCTCGGATAAAACATTTGTAAAAACAATTAAATAAAGTGGAGCTCCTTTTCCCTAAGGCACAGTTGATGCTTTCTTCAGAGAGACAGCTGAAGTCATAATTTAGCCCCAGAAGAAATAGATTCTATCTTTATAAGAAGTATCAAATAATTTGCTTATAGGTTTTTAAAGCCCCTCATGTTAGGGCTGGAGAAATGGTTCAGCCATTAGGAACTCCTACTGCTCTTCCAGGGGACTGGAGTTCAGTTCCCATCACCCACATCAGAAGTCACCTGTCACTCTAGCTCCAGGAGATCCAGCTCCCCCTTTTGGCTCCCTTGGGTGCCTACCTCCATGTGGCAAAAATTCAGATACATTCATAAATATAAATAACATTTTTCTAATCTTAAAAATAAAATACAACTAACTTTCATCAATACATGCTTTTTCCTTCTTATTTTGATTTCTACAGATGGTTTTGTCTATCTGGTGTTTATTGAGTTAATACTCATATTTTAAGTGGAAGCACTAAAAAACTCCAAGTGTGTGAGAGGGCTTCCTTATGCCAAACTTTACTATGGCCTATCATGTTCTTTAAATGGTTTAATCTCCAAATATTTTTAGATATTTATTAAGACAGTTGTATTCTTATGTGTGTGCTGGGGAGGAGTTCTCTTTTTTGAATGATTCAAACCAACATCCTGGTATATGAAGGAAGAGAGCTAGCTCAAAATATTGGCAAATATTATCTATTTTGTCTACACAAAAGGCAAAGTGAAATAAAATATGAATTTCATTACTGATTAAGATATTGCTCTAGAATACCATTTCCCCCCAAAGTCCACAAAGCATTTTAATTGTAATTAGTTACCAATGACAAGTAACATGCAGGCCTGTAGCTGAGAACTTGCCCAATGTCCTGCAGTCAGGTTGTAGCAGGCCTGATTTGTTCCTTACAGACTTCTTCATGACATGGTATATGTGGGAGTTGTTTCCATAGGCACAACCATATCCAGCATACATCTAAGTGTACAGAGAAAATGAAATAATGACACACCACACACTCATCACCCAGCTTGGAAGGTTCTTAGCTGGAAACTTATGATCCATCTGTACCCCATCTCTTCCACCAAATTACTCTGAAACAAACTCCTGAAAAATACCACTTTATAAATGACAAACTCTTACGCTGATAAGACAGACAATAGTTTAGATTAATTAAGCTTTTAAAAATAATATCATATTAAATTATGAATAAAATGTTACCAATTTGAAATGAGTTGTCAATTTAAAAAAACAATAAATTATCAATTTGTGTTTTAAAAATGTTCCCATTGAACTCATCATGACTCAGACACTATTATATCTTTCAGCAGGAAAATATCCCCTCCCCCAAGATCTGGAAGATCTCAGAAACCTCAGCTCCGACCTCAAGAAGCACCAAGCTCGAGAGACATCTGTCTAAGCTCTACCTTCTGAGCTTTGTTTTAGGTTTTTTGTTCAACTTTGGCTTTTTGGGTTCAGTCTGCTATGAACAAATGTAGTCTTGCCTGGGCTCTTTGGCGCACCTCGGGCCATTTCAGACAGTATGTCTGTATCTACAAGACAAGCTTAATTCCAGTTTAAAGTCAGAATTCAATCAATGCTTACTTACAGAGTTATGAAGACAGCAAAGAAATCCCAATGAAGGAAGAAACACAGGTGGCCTGTACCAAGGCCCTACTCCCCAAAGCAGCAACTCTTCTGTCTGCTATTAGCACATACTTTTCTCCACAGAAAAATACTGACCAACTCATTATTCTTCACCCATGATATCATGAAAACAACCTAGGATTCTGCATTCACACTGGGGCAGCCCCTGCATAAGATTGAATCAAGGTGTCTCATGGTTTCTGCTGGGCCTCATTGCCAAGATGGTTGTTGAAGGGCACTCAAAGCCCCAAGCAGAGGATACCTTCTTATTGCTGTGAAGGGGTATTAGTGTGGAGAACCCAAATTAATGAGGGCAGACTGTTCCTTTAAGATGCTTCCTGTTGTTGCAAAAAGGGCATGTTTGATGGATGTAAAAGACCACTCTTCACAGCGCAGCCTACAGAAAAAGAAAAAATCCAGAGGCCAGACAATCTCCTGCCATCAGGAGGGTTTAGCCTCACACTGCAGCATGGTTGAACTTTCAAAGACAGCCTGGTCCAGTGTCAGGCACAACCCAGGAGAGAACTTAAGAGTGAGCCTTTCCCAGCTCCTGAGAAGACATTGCCTTGTGACCCCAAACAGTACTTCGGCTTCCTGAGGAGAATAGAAGCACTGACCCACACACAAAGATCCTCDGTTAAGACAGAAGCCACACCACAAAGGTGTTAGAGAAAACGCTTTATCCCTTCAGAATCATGAGCACTCTTCTGTGTGCCCCCAAATGTGGTCTCTGGGACTTTGATTCTTACAAGCACAAGAGTGAAACAGCTTTGAAGAACAAAGTGTCTTGGCCTGAGAATAATTTCTTGCTTGTTCACTCAGAGACAGTTTATTATGAGTCTGTTTAGTGTCACGGTCAAGGGAGGGAAGGCATAAAACATTGATCCAAGAAGCCATCTTGCTCTGAGGAATGATGAAGTACATTTTTGTGTGCTGAGGCACTCTTATGGTTTAGATTGCCATGCAGGAGGAGACTGAGTAGGCAGGTACAGGAACAGGCCGGTTCACTGGGAGATTATTAGTAAAACCAGAGGCTTATCTGGCCTTGGGCCTCTGGGGGAGATGCACAGAGGGAGAACTAATCCACTCGAGGAAGAAAAAAGGATGGCGCCTTACTCCTAATTTGATGTATCACTCGTGTGGTGGGTGGGAAAGCTATTTCAAGTCCTTTTGGCCTAGGCAGTAAATTATTCCTCATGTTTCTGTTCTGTGGTGGTCAGCAAGCCATGAGTCATGCCATGACTCACAGCATCATCCGATATGCAGATTTGGGGGTGCTCACTGGGTTCGTGGGTTCACACTGATAAGGAAAGTCAGCCTTTGTTGTGATGGGTTTTTCCATGCTAAGCGTCTCTGTGTTTTTCTTAGCTGCCTTGACTATCCTGATCTTGTCATAAGACTCAGAAGACAGCAATGCAACCCTGGAAACTGGAGAGTCCGGGATATGATGTTTTAGGGGATTTTAGAGTGTATACCCACATGTCAGGCCCTGTATGTATTTCTAAAACCATCTAATTCTCACCATTTGTACTAGATAGTTCTATGTCAGCTTGACAGTTTCTTGATTGATGATTAATGTTAGAAGGCCCAGCTCACAGGGGGAGGAGAGCGGGGAAGAGGACATGCTGCCAACCTGGACTGGTGGTCCTGGGTGCTATAAGAAAGCAGGCTGAGCAAGCCATGAAGAAAAAGGCAGTAGTTCCTGCCCTAACTTCTCTGCATAATGGACTATAAGATAAAAGATAAAATAAACCCTTTCCTCTCCAAGTTGCATTTGTTAATGGTGTTTTATCACAGCAATAGAAACTCTAACCAAGACACATTTCTTTAATAAAAGGTAATACATTGATGCTTAGTTTGGGGAAAGTAAATTATAGCCTGATGTACTATGACAAGGGGTCTACCTCTCAACTTCCCAGGGACTCAGTTTCACCATCCACTGCATATCCCCAACTCTCCAGTAGCACTTCATCAGATTTCAAACATAGTGAAGCATACCTATCTCTCTGTGGGATGGCCTCCTTCTCCCTCATTTGAAGCCCTCTCTTCCTGCTGGAGATAGGCTCTATAAGTTCCCTCTCCTTACTGTTGGTCAGTACACCTATCTCTCTTTCATGGGGCTTCTTAGACCATACCTTCCTCAGCTCAGGCTGTAACTGCTGATGACTTCTCTAAGCAGGTGACCTATCTTGAGAGCTATGATTCAGGATACTTAGACTAGCCTTATACATTCAAGGCAGACATCAAGGCAAAGCAAATGCCCAACAGCACCTGAAGTGCCCAAGTGTGGACACCTCAGTCCCACTTGGGAGGGAGAAGAACGAAATCACAAGTGGGGAGGGACCTATGAGGAAAAGTTGATGGGGTAGGGGAATAAGAGGGAGAGGGGAACCTGATCTGACATTGGGGAGGGAAAAGTACTGAAGCCCTGAGGGCCAGTAGAATGAATGGAAACCTCGGGAGATAGGAGGTTGGGAGGACCCTCCAGAGTGCACCAGAGACCTGGGAGGTGAGAGACTCTGAGCTAAAAGGGACCTTAGATGAAATCCCCAACAGTAGGGAGAGGGAACTTATAGAGCCTACCTCCAGCAGGAAGACAAGGCTTCAAATGAAGGAGAGGAAGGCCATACCACAGTCTTAACTCTGACCCATAATTGTTCCTGTCTGAAAGAATTACAGGGATGGAAATGGAGAGAAACACAAGGAAAAGAAGGTCCAGTGACAGGCCCAAAGTGGGATCCAGCTCAAGGGGAGGTCCCAAGGCCTGACAACAATATGGGAGCACTCACAAAAAGGGACCTAGCATGACAGCACTCCAGAAGACCCAACAAGAAGCTAAAAGAGTCAGATGCAGATATTTGCACCCAAACAATGGACAGAAGCAGCCAACCCCTGTTGTTGGATTAGGGAAGGCTGAAAGAAGCTGAGGAGAAGGGCAACCTTGTAGGAGGACCAGCAGTCTCAATTAATCTGGACCCCTGGGATCTCTCAAACACTGGACCACCAAACAGGCAGCATACACCAGCTGATATGAGGCCCCTAGCACACATAAGTAGAGAACTGCCAGGTCTGTGTTCATTTAGAGATGATGCACCTAACCCTCAAGAGACTGGAGGCCCCAGGGAGTTTAGAGGTCAGGTGGGATAGGGGGTAGGGACATCACTTGGAACCGGGGGTGGGGGAGGGAAGAAGGTATGGGATGTGGAACATTCAGAGGGTGGATAGGGGTTGGCGGGGTGGAAAATAAAATGTGGAGTGTATAAAAATAATTAATTAATTTTTAAAAAGGGGAAAATTAAAAAATAAGTAAGATGGTGTTTTAGTTACTGTTCTGCTGCTATGAAGACACACCATGACCAAGGCATTTTACAAAAGAAAGTGTTCAGCTGGGGCTCGCTTATGGTTTCAGAGATGAGCCCATGACCACCATGGTGGTTTGTGAGGTATGCAGGCAGGCTTGGTGCTGGGAGTAACTGGAATTTTGCTTCTGATTCTCAAAYAGGAGGCAGAGAGAGTGAGCCTGGGCCGGGCTTGAGCTTTTGTGTGGTGGGTTGGCCTAATGCTGCTTGGATTCTAATGCTAATTTGGATTTCCCCAAAACTGTTTGTACAAGAGAGTCCCCACATATCTTCTGGGAGCCTGTCCCCAAGTTAATTCTGATTGGTAAATAAAGATGCTGGCAGCCAATAGCTGGCAAGAAGAGACATGGACAGGGTTTGGGTTTCCTGGGCTATGAATCCTGAGGAAGGAGAGAGGGAGGGAGCCTCCATGGAAGAAGAATGTACAAGAGGGAGGAGAGCCACCATGTAAAAGGGCCAAGAGAACATGGTCTGGAGGGCTGCTCAACTGGGCCAAGAGCAGCCAAGATGGAACAGAGAAATTAGTAAGTAGTGACTGAGAGCTGTCTTTAGGAAAGTGGATTCTAGCAGCATGGAAGGTAGGCTCTTGCCCAACGATTGTGATGCGTAAGGCATATTAAAATATAAAGGCTGTATATGTCTTTCAACTGGGAACATAAATGGTCCAAGGCAGTAAGGAACTNCCAAACAATGGACAGAAGCAGCCAACCCCTGTTGTTGGATTAGGGAAGGCTGAAAGAAGCTGAGGAGAAGGGCAACCTTGTAGGAGGACCAGCAGTCTCAATTAATCTGGACCCCTGGGATCTCTCAAACACTGGACCACCAAACAGGCAGCATACACCAGCTGATATGAGGCCCCTAGCACACATAAGTAGAGAACTGCCAGGTCTGTGTTCATTTAGAGATGATGCACCTAACCCTCAAGAGACTGGAGGCCCCAGGGAGTTTAGAGGTCAGGTGGGATAGGGGGTAGGGACATCACTTGGAACCGGGGGTGGGGGAGGGAAGAAGGTATGGGATGTGGAACATTCAGAGGGTGGATAGGGGTTGGCGGGGTGGAAAATAAAATGTGGAGTGTATAAAAATAATTAATTAATTTTTAAAAAGGGGAAAATTAAAAAATAAGTAAGATGGTGTTTTAGTTACTGTTCTGCTGCTATGAAGACACACCATGACCAAGGCATTTTACAAAAGAAAGTGTTCAGCTGGGGCTCGCTTATGGTTTCAGAGATGAGCCCATGACCACCATGGTGGTTTGTGAGGTATGCAGGCAGGCTTGGTGCTGGGAGTAACTGGAATTTTGCTTCTGATTCTCAAAYAGGAGGCAGAGAGAGTGAGCCTGGGCCGGGCTTGAGCTTTTGTGTGGTGGGTTGGCCTAATGCTGCTTGGATTCTAATGCTAATTTGGATTTCCCCAAAACTGTTTGTACAAGAGAGTCCCCACATATCTTCTGGGAGCCTGTCCCCAAGTTAATTCTGATTGGTAAATAAAGATGCTGGCAGCCAATAGCTGGCAAGAAGAGACATGGACAGGGTTTGGGTTTCCTGGGCTATGAATCCTGAGGAAGGAGAGAGGGAGGGAGCCTCCATGGAAGAAGAATGTACAAGAGGGAGGAGAGCCACCATGTAAAAGGGCCAAGAGAACATGGTCTGGAGGGCTGCTCAACTGGGCCAAGAGCAGCCAAGATGGAACAGAGAAATTAGTAAGTAGTGACTGAGAGCTGTCTTTAGGAAAGTGGATTCTAGCAGCATGGAAGGTAGGCTCTTGCCCAACGATTGTGATGCGTAAGGCATATTAAAATATAAAGGCTGTATATGTCTTTCAACTGGGAACATAAATGGTCCAAGGCAGTAAGGAACTSTGTGCAAAGATTTATTAATTATTATTCTACYWCACTTTTGAATCCTCTAAGTCYACTACATTCCCCCAGTGACACRCTTCTTCCAACAAGGCCACACTTCCTAATATTTCCAAAAACTGGTTTCGCCAACTAAGGACAAAAGCATTAAGATACGTGAACTTATAGAACCATTCTCAAATATGTGAATTTATAGAACCATTCTCAAACATGTGAACTTATAGAACCATTCTCATTCAGAGTATCACAGGAGGGTAGATGGTAGGGATATAATTTATGATGTAGCCGACCCAGCACTGACTACTGAAATGGTTCTGTATCAGACCTGGSTGGAAAATATGGTACCCAGGAGGACTTTTTATTATAAATATGATTTCTAGAGACAAGGGGGGGGAGCCCACTGTGGGTGGGGTCATTCCTGGGCTGGTGGTCATAGGTTCTATAAGAAAGCAGGTTGAGCAAGCCATTAGGAGCAAGCCAGTGAGCAGCACCCCTCTATGGCCTCTGAATTGAATTCCTGCCCTCAGGTTCCTGCCCTGCTTGAATTCCTGCCCTCACTGTTTTTGATAATGAACTGTTATATGGAAGCACGAGTGAAATAAGCCCTTTTCTCCCCAAGATGCTTTGGGCCATGATGTTTCATCACAGAAATGATAGCTCTCAACTAATATGCCATTATTTTGTATAATCAACTATTATTTACCAGTATCAATTTATCTGTCTTCCTTTCCAATCAAATCAGATCTGTGAAAAGCCAATCAGGTACACACTTCCAAAGCAAGGTCCTCACACCACCTCTTGTTCAGCCAATGGTGCCCAAGTGATACAGATCTGATTAATTCTAATGATGTTAGAATCAGAAGTCTACTAATATAGTAATAGTCTCATACATTTCTTCATATTATCTCAGAATCACTTGTCTTCAGACATTCTCCTACTGTCCTGTTTCTCTGGAAAATTCCATGTCAGTTGGGGGAGTTTTTTGGCTGTTCCACTTTGAGCTCCTGGGCAGGCTGTGCTGCTCAGGGAATCTTTGGATCCTCAAATGAAACACACACACACACACACACACACACACACACACACACACACACACACACACACACGCGCGCGCGCCAGTTAATCTTAAAATGCTTTGGCTAACTCAATGACTGGACACTCCTAAACCTTCCCTAGGACCAATCAGGAAAGTAGCCAGTGGCCACTTACCCAGAAACTCACATGGCTGGGTGGCTTTATCTCCAGCTGACACTGTGTCCCCTTCTTCTTTCCAAGTCCTCCTGATTCTCCTTCTTCCTACCCATGCAACTCTGTGTCCTTCCCCATACCCAGCTATTGGCCATTGGCATCTTTATTGATGGATCAAAAACCAATTGGGGACAAGGACCTTCAGCATCTGGACATGCAGATTCAAAGCATTAGCATAAATTTCCAATACATGTCCTATGATGTTTTACAACCTGGTTCTAGCATTCAGAATCTTTAGTTCTTCCTATCATTCTCAAACTCAGAAGGACATTTCCATACAAGGCAATTGGCTTCTCTGCAGCTGTTAAGGTTAGGTAATGCAACCCAGAAGCAGAAGGGGCTTAGCTTTCAGAAGAGAGGCTGAGATGGATAAAAACCAGAAGGTAATTCTTTCTTTCTTTTGTCCCTCTGCCCCTTTAAAAGGGCCTCAGTACWTCGACCACATTGGCCTAGAACTCAGTAAATCAGTCTGCCTCTGCCACCTCCCAAACCCTGAGATTAAAGGTTAATGCCACCACACCCAGATTTTGCCAATTGCTCTTTTATTGGCTTGTTCTAAGGCATGATTTCTCCCTGTTCTAAAGCAAGGTTTCTATGTGTTCACACCCAGATTTTGCCAATTGCTCTTTTATTGGCTTGTTCTAAGGCATGATTTCTCCCTGTTCTAAAGCATGGTTTCTATGTGTTCCAAGGCATGGTTTCTCCCTGTTCTAAAGCATGGCTTCTCCATGTTCTAAGGCATGGTTTCTCCATGTTCTAAAGCATAGTTTCTCTGTGTTCTTAAGGCATGGTTTCTCTGTGTTCTAAGGCATGGTTTCTGTATGTTCTAAGGCATGATTTCTCCATGTTCTAAGGCATGGTTTCTCATGTTCTAAGACATGGTTTCTCTGTGTTCTAAGACATRGTTTCTGTATGTTCTAAGACATGGTTTCTCTGTGTTGTAAGGCATGGTTTCTCTGTGTTCTAAAGCATGGCTTCTCTGTGTTCTAAGACATGGTTTCTGTATGTTCTAAGACATGGTTTCTCCATGTAACTCACTGACTATACCTCACAGAGCCAAAGGGAAAGAACTGCTCAAATGATGTTGTTTTCTTGACATGGTTCAGGGTAGCAGCGGAGACTAAGAATGACAGTGTTTTATGTGCTACTCCTCACCTCATTCTTGTTAGCCAAGGATAGACCCTTTCAATAAAGCATTGGTACTTAAGCTGTCAAAAATCTCTGCTTTCCAGGGATACCCTGTTGAAATTTTCTCCCTTAAAGTCTTTTCTTCCTCTGACAAAGCAGACAAGAGACTGGCACAGTCATTTCTCTCTTTTCTCCATTGTAAGAAGAAAGCTGACACCTGGAGTCTTTCTCTGACCATCAGTGAAAATAAAAAGGACAGATGCTGGCCCTGGCTCTCTCACAGTCAGTGCTCAGGAAGTGCTCAGTCAYAGCACTCCTGCATGCGACAAAAGCTGATTCAATTTTCTTTTTAAAAAATATTTTAAATTTAAAAAATTATCTCATGAAGTTGTTTCCTTGTGGCATGCTAATTCACACGTGGGATGCATTGCAACCCACGGCTCCCTGTCATCCACTCTCCTGCTCTCCACTTCCACAACATAGGCRATCACCTCTCCCTTAGAGCCCCTTCTCTATTTCTCTTCTCGTGGCTCCTTTTCTGATTTCCTGGCCTCTAATACACACTCAAATTCATATAAATACCAGCATAAAAAATTCGATTTATGATTCTATGAGAGAAGATGCACTGTGTCTTTCTGAGTCTGAGTTACTTTGCTCAATGTATTTGCCAATTCCATTCTTTTTCTTCAAATTTTATTTTATTTTTTACAACTGAATAGAATTTTATTGTTTTTTAGGTATAACGTTTTTCTCATCCRCTCACAAGTTGATGGATAGCTAGGCTGATTCCATTTTACAGCTATTATGATAGAGCATCAATAAATGTGGGCGTGCAGGTATCTCTGTGGTAGGATATGGAGCCCTTCGGGTATATGCCTTTAAGTGATGTAGCTGGCTGAACAGTAGTTCTTTGTTTTTAAAGAAACATCTATACTGAGTTTCAAGGTGGCTACATCAGACTACACTCAATGCCAACAGTAGCTAAGGGCTCTCTGTTCCCCACATTCTTACCTGAATCAGTTGTCACTGGTTTCCTTGATAACTACCATTCTGGCTGGAGTGGAATAGACTCTCAAAGTCATTTTAATATCCATTTCTCTCATGGATAAGGATGTTGAATTCTGTTTAAAGTATTTTTTGCCATCTGTGTTTCTTCTTTTGAGAACTTTACTCAGATCCATAGCCCATTTTTATTGGATAATTTGTTTTCTTACGCCTTAACTTTTTTAATGTTTTTGTATATTCCAAATATTAATCTTCTGGCAAAWTTTTCCTCCCATTCTGATGGCTGYCTTTTGTTCATGTAACTATTTCTTCTAATGTGCAAGTGTGTTTTACTATCACTATACTCAGTGATTGTTGGCCTCACTTCCTGAGTAATGGAGTGTTGAATGGTAGTTTGCTCAGTTCTTTTCTTGCTATTAGAGTGATATCTATACACTCTACATATGCAGTAGAAACAAGAATCTTAAACACTTTAAATGGAACAGATGCCTTGTGTGGGGGATGRGGTGATATAGTAGAAGYTAATGCTTCTTAGTTTAGTCTGTAAAGTCGATTTGATGAAGTCTTCAAGGGCTGTTTTCTGCAACATAAAAGGAGTCTTAACTAAAATGTCAAAGATATGACAAAGAGATAGGCCACTAAGGGCATGTCACATAAAGATATGTCTTAGCCCTGGCTCTTTTCTCTCTGTCTCTCTGTCTCTCTGTCTCTGTCTCTCTCTCT
>BDUI01016318.1:19080-38436 GCA_002335545.1 Apodemus speciosus
GAATTTACTCTGTGTGTTCCATGAGTCTGTTTGTATAGCAATATCAAATTGCATCTATTACTTTCTATCTGTGGTACAACTTGGAATCGGGGATATTAATATGTCCAAGAGTTCTTTTTTTTAGGGCTAAGTACATATATAATCAGTCTGTTTATGTGGTAGACCAGGTTTATTTATTTACTTACATATATTGAACATATATTGATCCATCCCTGCATCTCTGGAATAAGTCCAACTGATCATGGTTGATAAATTCAGTGTGTGTTCTTGAGTTATGTTTGCAAGTATTTTATTGAGAATTATTGAATCTATGTTCATAAAGGACATTAGTCTATAATTTATTTTTTTATGTGGATCTTTGTGTAGTTTTAGTATCAGAATAATAGTGGTCTTGGAAAATAGGAAATTTTCTTTAAGTTTATTTTGTAGAATGATTTGAAATTTATTACCATTAGTTTTTCTCTCAAAATTTGGAAGTATTCTACACTGAATCCATCTGGTTTTAGGCTGGTTTTGGGTGGGGGATTTTTTATTTGCTCCTTTTTTACTAGAGAATATGGTTTGTTTAAATCATTTACTTTATTTTGRTTAAATTTGGTACTTGGATATCATGAAATTCATAAATTTGTTTTTACCTTGCCCAGTTTGGTAGTATGCAAAGTTCTAAAGTATGTCTAGTAATTTTCTGAATTTCCTTGACATCTATTATGATATCTTCCATTTTATCTTTAATCATATGAATTATGATCTTTTCCTCCAGTCTTTTAGTTAATTTTGCTAAAGTATCATAATCATGTTGCTTTTCTCAAAGAAACCTCTTCATTTCATTGAATTTTTTGGTATTAAAAATTTGTTGGTTTCATTTTAATTGGTTTCATCTCTGAGTTTATTTATTGCTATCTATTAGTTTGTGGTATTATTTCTTCTTATTTTTCTAAAGATTTCAAGTGTATTGGTTAGTATGTAATTGTTTAGTATGGGATTTATCCCACATTTTAATGTAAGCCCTTACTGCTATGAACTACCTTTTTCAGGACTCCTTTTGCATTCGTACTGTGTTTGATAATGATCTCCTTTCCCTTTCGATGAGTTCTAAAGAGCTTAATTTCCTTCTTGTTTTCTGTCTTGAACAAATTTTTATCCATAAATAGCATGTTCTAATTCCATGAGYTTGTATACAGTTTCCTCTTTCATATTTTGAGGATATCCAGATTCAATCCAAGTTGGTCAGTGTTAAGAAGCAGAGTTTATTGAGTATTGTTTTATATCCTAATATACAGCCAGTTTTGGAGAATTCCATAGCATGTCCAGAAGAAACTACATCCCTTAGTGTTTGAGTGGAAAGTTCAGTAATAACTGTTAGGTCAATTTGACATATGATGATAGATTTTCTTTGTTTAGTTTCATTTAGATGACTTATCTATTCCTTAGAATTGGATATTCAAGTCACCCACTATTGCTATTTGAGGGGTAACATTTCATCAGTGATACTGTTTCTGTCCTGGTGTTTGATGTATAACTGTTTAGTACTTCAATGACCTCTTCCTAGTAGCGTTTTACTTTGATTATGGAGTGTGCTTTCTTTTTCCTTCTCATTACTTCTGTTTTGATCAGATATTAAAATAGGTACTGCTTGCTCCACCTGTTCATAAGCTTTCAGGATCCTTTTCTCTCCTTTTACTTTAAAGTAATATCCTTTGTGATGAGCTCTGTTTCTTGGGTGCAATAGAAAGATTCTGTTTTCTCAACCAGTCTGTTTGTCTTTATATTTTATTTTTGAGAACTTGAGACAGCTACTATTAAAAGTTATCAATGAGTAATGGCTATTAATTCCAGTTGAATTTTGGTGGTGTGGGATTTTCCCTCTTTTGACTAATTGCTCTATAGTTATTTGTATATTATTTCCTCATGGCTGTACTGATAACTTTTTCAGGCTAAAGTTTTTCTTTTAGTACCTTCTATATAGTTGATTTGGAAGAGAGAAACTATGTAAATTTGTTTTGGGGGTGAAAAGTTTTTATTTCTCTACTAATTGTGGTTGATAGTTTTTTCTGGATATAATAGTTTGGTCTGGCTTCTGTGATCTCTGTTTGTAGAGCATTTGATCAGGATCTTCTGGCTTTCAGAGTCTCCWTTTAAAAGTCATGTACTTTTCTAATAGGCTTTCAACTATACACGACATTCAGCTTTTAATGTCTGTTCTTTGTTCCCCACATTTAATGTTGCCCAGATCTAATGGATGGTGGGGACTTTTTTGGTTTCTGTGTCATTTTTGTTTGGCCTTCTATTTGTTTTATGCATACTTCTTGCAATGTGATAGACATTTTGTCTTTTTGTTTTGTTTTGTTTTATTTTTGAATGGGATTTTTTTCTTCTATGGTGTTGTAAAAAATCCTTTTTTGTTGTTATTTTGACCTTTTAAAATTCATTTTCCTCTATAGCTGATTATTTATAGGTTTGGTCATTTCATAGTGTTCCAGATTTCCTGGATGTTTTATGTTTGAGGCTTTTTAGATTTAAAATTTCCTTTGATTAGTATATCGATTTTTCTACCATGTTCTTTTCCTTTCATGTGTTTTAAGTTTTTGATGAAGTTTACCACTAAATTTATGTTTGAAGTTTTATGTGTATACTTTTATTTCAGTTTGGGATTTCTTTTGTGATTCAGTTACTTCATTAAATTGCTTTATGCCTTATTGATTTATTATTTTATTCATTTTTAAAATAATCTTGTAAGTTCTTTTTAGTATCTTTGAACATGTTTATTATTATCATCATCATCATCATTAATTATTTGCAATTCCTTGTCTTATCAATTAATTTTCTCATGGCCTACTTCAGTAGAGCTGCTGGACTCTCAAGGAGGCATATTTTTCACATTTGTGTTTTGGCACTGGGATGTGGACATGTGGTAAAAATATTTATGATTTTTAAATATTTCTTGGAGTAGATGCATGCTCTCTTTTTTTCTGTTTGTTTTGTGTGGGTGTTCCATTGTTTGTTTGCTGTTCTCCAATATGGGTCCTAGCCAAATGCGGCATCTGTAGGTTTCTTGCTGGAGATCCGTTCTGCAGGATGGTGGAGAGTCATACTAGAAGGAGTAGGAGGAAAATCTGGCAGGGGTGGTAGAGAAGAACACTGAGAACTCTGAGTACTCACCAAGGCCGGGAGGAAGTACTAAGAGTAAATTAGGGGATACTGCATTAAAGAATAGAAACATTGATGTTGGTCCTTTTCTGAGTTCACCCACATAGGGCAGCTGTGGGTATCTGGTAGAATATAGAGAATGTCTACAGGCTGTTCAAAGCAGAAAGTGCTGAAGAAAAGCCTGAAATGAGTCTAGGAAGGAATAAGRGGTCTTAAAGAGCATATATTCTTAATACATGCACTTGAGATACACTCTAAAATAGGGGACCTTCCATATGATGGCTCAAGCAAGCCTCAAAAATATCAAAGGGATAGATGCATGCAAACATGTTCTCTAAACACAATGTAGGAAACTTGGGGGATCCCAATTACAGTAGAATTAAACATTGTACTTACAGTAAAAGTTGGTTTAGACAACAAATCATTAAAATATTACAAAATTATGTGGGAGAAATAAATTGATGTACTATAATTATGCAATATAGGAGGAGCAGTGCTGAGGGGGAGATTTATATCATTAAGTGACTGTATTAAGAAAGAAGTACTCAATTCAAATACTTAAAATGAACTTGAAGACTTTGGAAAAGGAGATCCCAGAAAGTCTAGGAGAGCAGCAATTGATCAGGATCTGCATGCAATTTAATGAATTAGATAAGGGAAACTGACAGTTCAGATTGCTCAAAATGAAAACAAAAAGGCTCAAATGATGAATATTATCAGTGAAGGCTTGGTCATCACTACTGATGTTATACATTTAAAATGGAACATGTGAAATATATAAAATGAAATTTTAAGTATCTCAACTGAAAATGTGGGTGAATTCGAAGTTCTCCTACACAGATCTAAGCTGCTGGGGGAGTAAAGTACCCCACATAAATTCCCATTACAAGTTATTATTGATTAATTTGACCAAAACAAAGTAAGAATAATTAATACTCTATAAAAATTCTTCTAAAAGGATGAGAACAACAGAAAAAGTAAAACAATGAAGCAAAACATTCCCTAACTTCTTCTATGACCCTAGGTTAACATRTAAGTTAGAACTAAAGAGGGACAATGCAGTATATGTCTTACAAATATATAACCAGCATAATGCTTAAAATGTTTCGTCTATGTTTATTTCACCAAAAATTTAGTATTTCTTTATGCCAAATGTTTAAAAATATTTTCCTGTCCACTTTGATCTGTTCATGTATCACTTTCATACATCTATCACTAACTACAGGAGCCTTACTATACAAAATAAGCCCATCAGAAGTTCTTACTCTGATGTAACTGCAACTTAATAACTATTAATAAACTTTCTGCATCCCTTAGGCTATTTTTCACAGCCCATGTTAAACACTATTATTTTGCATATTGCTTGCCTGGGAAAAGACCCAAAAGCTGAAATATGGTTTCAATTAAACGTATATTACTTTTGCAACTAGTTAATGTAGAACATTCTTAAGTTGAATCACAGTAAGCCATACTTTCCTTATTAATTCCTCTTCCATGACTTGGATGATAGGTTTGCACAAACATTATGTACATTTAATTTCACTTTAATGCCCATGTGTATGCATACAGAGCAGACTTATGTATGTTACATTTGAATGAACCATATCCCATTAAATCCACCAGAAAATATTTTTCCATTGTTCATTTAACTTGCATAAAGTAACACATCTACCCCAACTGTTTTTGTCCAATGKTGTACACTGTTTCTTATGTGTCTGTGGTGTWCTCTTTATTTCAGATTTGAGAGAGTTGAGGTCTATATGTGACGGCACCTCTAAATATGTGTATGTGTTCATGTGTGTGAATGTAACTATATGTGTATGCATGTGTACTTGTGAGTGTGCTTGTGTATGTGTGTATGTGTATATGTGTGTATGTGGCTGTATGTATATGTATTTGTGAGTGTACCTGTATATGTGTATATGTGTGTATGTTTATATGTGTGTGTGCTTGTGCATGCATGTGTGCATGTGTGCATGTGTTTGTGTGTGTATGTATATGTGTGTTTGTGTATATGTGTGTTCATGTACATGCATGTGTGCATATATGTGTGTGTATGGTGTGTGCATATTTGTAAGTTTCATATTTTGTTTACTTAATGTATTCTCAGTTATTTGTTGATTTCTCATGAGTTTCTTTAATCCATTGTTTCTGATTATTTGAGACCACGTTATTGCTCCAGAATCTTTGATGTTCTTTCATCATCTCTTTTCCTGCTCCTCTATCTTCTTCTCCCATAGCTGTTCTCCTTCGTCCCTCTTTACATGCTTGTTTCCCCTTTTACCTCTTGGTGTTAAATTCCACCTATGGCTATTACTCAAACCCTAACTTACTGTTGATTTTGATCACTATGGCTTTACTAACATTTTGATGTACGTCTCTCTCTACAGATTTACATGCATTATATCTAATATTATATATGTATACACGCTCAAATTTCCACTAATTTTTACAGTATCCATTTTTTGCGAAAGTCTCTCTTTCTCTCTCTCTCTTTCTAAATCTTTCCTCACTCTTGCTTTCTGTGATGCACTTCTTAACCAATTATCAATACATATTTTAAATCCCCTAGAACTCTACATCTATGCATCATATTAAGTCTATTCTTTGACTGATTTATTTTTCCTTCTTTTTGTGTCTAAATGAAATCCACTGACATTTTAAAAATATAGTAGGTAAATGCCATTGGTGTCTATAATTGACATACTACTCCTCTCCTTAAGCTTTTTTATGTCTTTATTCAACAAGCCAATTCCATTTCCTGAATTTCTGTTGTTCTTTTGCTGTGTATATCCTGTGTGTGCCATAGTTCAGACTCCTGAAATGTCACCCAAACTGTTTCAAATGTGCATAGTGCCTGTGATTAAGACAGTTTCTTTTCCCCACCTCTTTCCTTCTCCTAACACAAGTGTTGTTATCTGTCATTCAAAATTGCATGTGCTGATTATCTTAAATCACACAGTAATTTCCTTCATGTCAATTTAATTTGAGGGCTGAGGTTGTGTTTTTCAAAGATCTTACCCAGTACCAGACTTTTCTAACTGTCTGGCTTTATGAATTCCTCCTGTTCTCCCAGTGTGGGAACAGGATATTTGTATTTGTGTTTTGTTGATTTTGGTTTAGTATCCTCAGGGACAATACATCATCCTCTCTTGCATGGGACACACTGGGTAAAAAGCTACTTCTCCGTAGCTGAGATTGGATGTCAGGGTGAAGGGAGCAGAAGGAAGTGAGATGCTGCCTTGGTTCAATTTGTATTGCTCTTCGCTGTTCTTGTCTTCTCTTTTCTCCCAACTTTGTCTCAATAAGTTTTTTTCTTTATTTTTTTAATTCTCCTTTTTATTGGATATTTTATTTATTTGCATTTTAAATATTATCTACTTTCACAGATTCCCCTGTTGAAAATCCCTCTCCCTCCCCCTCCACCTCCCCCTGCTTCTATGAGGGTGCTTCCCCATACACCCACCCACCACTGCCTCCCCACCCTGGCACTTTTCTACACTGGGGCATCCAGCCTTCACAGGACCAAGGGCTGCTCCTTCCATTGGTGCCCAACAAGGCCATCTTCTGATACATAGTTTTTATAATCCTACAAAGGCTGTGAATTCTCTGTGGGTTAAGAAATACTGGCATATCAACGGTCAGGCTTGCCTATATTTTCCTATTAGCATTACATGAAAATTTGACTTGAATAAATTTTAATTACTTTGCGATTTCTGGTACATCCTTGAGGGTGTAGTGCTTGGCTTTTGAGCATCTTTGAAGTTGTGTATATCTGTTTCAGTTTAACTGTTCACCCTGTGAGAAAGATCTTTGATCAGTTCAAATAATTCTGAGTCTATAAATGGTCTGTTTTTCAGGTTTTTTTATTTGGCTGCTCTTTGTTTTGTTTTTAATGCACTGTTATCATTTTTTAATATATTCAAAGACAAGTGGAAGGTGATCAATGATAGATTTTAGAAAGGAAATTAATAATCAAAGTACGATTTTGTATAAGTTGACATTATTGTGTTTCTTTAAAGAGTGTGATTAGGTGAGAACAAAGCTAAAAACAGAAATAAATATCAAGAATCAATAGAGAAAAAAATTTGAAAGAGGCCAAAGCATTTTACATAATATTACGAGGAAGATGAAGTGGAAGAGGAGAAAAGATTAAGAGGGGGAATAAGGAAGGACAAGGAAGAGGAGGAAGAAGAAGAAGAGGAAAAGGAAAAGCAAGAGAAAAGAGGAGTATGTCAAGATTTGGAAAGGAAACTAAGGGGATCATGTTAATACACTAATGACTGCCGTTTAGCAAATAACTTAGGGTATGTTTTTTATTAATCATTTTATTGGGTTGATGATGCATTTTTATTATAAATTTACAGAAAGATTTTCCAAGTTAAACTTATATTCAATTGAAAAAGTAAGTATTTCCATCTATTAAAATGTTCAAGTGGTGGTATTTCTCGTTTAATTCATGAATGTTACAAATTATACTTATAGCTGGGTGGGGGTAGCACACACCTTTAATCCTAGCAATCAGACGGCAGAGGCAGAAGGATCTCTGTGAGTTCAAGGCCAGCGTGGTATACAAAGAGTGTTCCAGAGCAGACAGGAGTACACGGAGAAAACCTGTCTCAAAACACCAACCAACCAACCAACAAAACAAATTATTTTTATTCATTTTCTTTCCAAGTATCTTTTTATTCTTTGAGAATTTCATATTTGTTTAATGCATGTCATTTATTTTGATCAAAGTCATGTCCCACTGCTTTTCTTTCACTTCCCTGAACACACACACACACACACACACACACACACACACTTACGCACATGTACAATATACCACCCGATTTCACATCCTTTACTTTTCTTTGATTTTCTCTACTCTGTCCTATCAGTGCTGTCAACATGTTGTGAATGTGGATCTACTCATGGAAGCATGGGAGACCTATGAGTAACTTCACTCTCAATGAACAATGATCTTCTATTTCCCTGCAGCGATCAACTTCCAAGAGATCCTAGAATGGAGTGGGACCTGGAAAGCAACTTTCACATCTGTATAGACAGTTTGGATGGCTTGATCTTGTATAGGTCTTGAGCAGGTGTTCACAGGTATGGTGTGTTGCCATAATGCAACTGTGCACTGGGTAAAGATTATCCTTGTGTTATTCAAATGCTGAGTTCTCTCCTCCCCCACATATGGCTGTAATCTAGACATGGTGCTGTAATGCTTATTGTAAGAATCTCCTGTCTTAATGTTGTGCAAAACTTGCTCCCCATTTAGTCTCTGATTTGGCAATAAAACCTGATCAGCAATGACAGAGCAGAGGAGAGAATAAATAGGGTTGGACTTTTGATTCCAGGGATGGGAGAGTTAGAGTGAGGAGAAGGGAAGATTCAGCTATGAGGTCCGGGACCAGGAGCCGCTATGAGAAGATGCATGGAGCAGGGAGAGCCAGATCTATACTAAAATGCAAGTATCCCTTGGCTGCAAAGTGGCTGTATTATTAGAATATTAGAGAATTAGAATAGATCAATACATGTTCAATTATTGTGCGTTGAAGCTCATTGAATAAATCAAATTGTCTCTGTCTTATTTATCTGGGAGCTAGCCAGAATAAAGGAAAACCTGCTACTTTTAAATTTGATCCACAAAATGGTCAGTTCCTGAGTAGACATGCTGGCATGCCATGTCAAGTATGCAGAATTTTCACAGCAGTCTTCACCAACCTCTGGCTCTTAACATTTCCCCACTCGCTTCCCTGGGATGCTCTGTAAGCCTCGGAGGGAGGCCTGAGATACAGACATCCTACTTAGTGCTGAACACTCTTAGTCAATTATTGTTTTGAATTTTGATCACTTGAATTTATTTATTAGCCATCACCCACAGCACAAAGAAGAAAAGCATGAAAGTTTAGAGCTGCAGGAATGTGTGGGAATAATGGGGATGATGACCTTTCTCCAGACAGCTTCAGACACATCCCACCATCGTAAAAGCTAGCTAGTGGGGCAAAGGCTCTTATGTCACTAACAGATTGATTTCCCCATACCACCGGACCCAAGTGTGCTTTGTGACCAGCAATGAGATTTGACCATCCAGTTCAGAAAAACGAGTCTCACAGTTAAGAAATTAAGAAATTAATGTATAAAGAAATTATTTTTTGTCGAGTCCAAGAAAAACCTGAGGGAACATATGTGTATGTTAAATACATGAGATACAAACTTTAGGTTAGGCTATATCCAACGAATATATTAAATGAATGAACATATTAGAGTTACAATACACAGAGAAATTTAAATCAGTATAGAGATAATAGAAGCAGATATTTTMCCATAAACATTTCTTCCAAGTAGAGAACAATCTTTCTTTATATTTCCATATACAAAATTCAGAAATTAGCAAACACAGAATTAGCTGTGTCGATAAAGCAAAGGTTTAGAAATTCATATCTTGGAGAACTGGAAAAGACTACCGACATCTCAAGTTGAGTGTCAAGACAAGTACTGTGTATGAATGCTTATTCCCCACTTTGCCATATTAAGTGGACACTGACACACTACTAACCAATAAATCTATCAGTGGTTCATTTACGCGTGGACCACACTGTTGATCTGACAAACACCCAAACACTAGCCTATTAATTCTGTACACGTGTTGCTGCTTCTCAACATCACCTAAGTGTCCTAGGTAAATATATTTAAGTATTTAAAGAAGATTATTTTCAAGACTATATCAAGATGCTGCCCAGCAGGAAGTATAAACTATCTAGAGTTACCTACTGCTTAAGCACCATGAGACAGGGAAGGGGGTCTTCTCAGTCTAAACGACTACTCACGGGTAATCTTCACACAGCTCCGTGAACGAGCAWAGGCCCTTGCTCATTTTTCCGGTCATTTGTACTTACTGCTGTATGACATGGATTCTTCTAGGAGAGGCTGCTTAATTGCATTTTAGCATTAAAGAGCATTAAAATTAGAAAAGTGTGCAAAGATACAGCACAGAAATTTTAATGCATCCAACTTTATTAGTAGTAAGTAACGGGAAAATTCCTGAAAGCCTCACCACTACCCTGGGGCCCTGAGCACCAGTAGCCCATCCTTCGAAAAGACTAACTTCTGGACTTCATTTTACTCATGGACGTAGAAAGTCACCAAGCAAGTAAACACTTAAAAATTGCATACTGGAATATGACATTTTTCTCCAAATGGTTTTATGTGTTCTGTGAGAACAGGGAGATATAAATTTAGAGTTTTAAATATGGTCCATAAAATCATGAAGAGTTTGCCTTTGTGTGTCTGTGTGTCTGTGTGTGTGTGTGTGAGTATGTGTGTGTGTGAGTGTGTGTGTGTGTATGTGTGTGTGTGTGTGTATGTGTGTGTTGTTTCTGTGAGTGTAATATAGTACAGGTGTGAGTTCCGAGAGAGAAGAATCAAACCGTGCCGTGTGTTATGGCCCCAGTCTAGCCCATTGTGCTCCTCAGCTCAGTAAAATAATCGAATGTGTTTGACAGATCAACTGTATAACAACTGAGAGAGAGTGAGGTTAGTATCCACTCATTTGCTGTAGCTCATTGACACAGCAAACARTGTGAATGTTATTAATTATTCCATTTCCTTGTTTAGAGAATTTCCCTGTGAAAACAATGGATATTACAAATGTATTTTTCTAAGCAAACACTTCAAAATATATCTTATTTGATTTTTAAAACAATTTTGGTTTAGTTTCTCAGTAACAGTGTTTGCCCGCATGTGTGCCTATGCACCATATGCGTGCCCGAGGGCCAGAGAAGTAAGCCTTCAGATGCCATTGAACTGGATTTTCACATGGTTGTGAGCCACCAGGTGGGTGCTGGGATTTGAACCTCGGTGCTCTGGAATCATTCCACGGTAGCTGTCTCTCACTGAAGAAGTTGACAACCCAGTTTTAACTCAGAGCACAAGACTATATGCTTCTGCAACCCCGATATGGTCCGTGAAACTTGGAAGTTTCCTGCAGAATCACTGGTTGAGATAGARGCTCACAAGAGGGGAGCTGTTTCTCAAAAATCAGAGGCTGAAACGGCAGCAGCAGTAACAGGGTAAACGGACTGGACAGCCAAAGGGAAGACCAGGTGAGCAAGAGGGAGTAATCCTTGTCCTGCCTTACCATTTTCATTTAGACTGATGCCCATTACAACAATCAGGACAGTCCTCCAGCTGAGGCTCCTAAGCAGGCAATTCTGATTTATGGCAAGTTAACATGAAAACCAAACTAGTGTCTGGTAAGGAAGTTCTAAGACAATAGTTGATGCTTCTAATTTTATTATTATTATTATATCTTGGTTATTTTTATTTATTTACATTTCAAATGTTATCTCCCTTCATCTCCCTTCTGCCACTCCCCTATGCCCTCAACCTCCCCCCCCTTACCTCTATGCTGGTGCTCCCCGCCAGCCTACCCACTCCTACCTCAGTGCCCTAGCATTCCCCTAACTCTAGGTCATCCAGCCTTCACAGGACCCAGGGGCTCTCTTCACGCTGATGCCATATAAGGCAATCCTCTCTTACATATCCTTCTGGAGTTGAAAGATCCTGCCTTGAAATTTTGTTTATTTACCCCCAGAAAATCCTGCTTTGGAAGGCCAGAGTGCCACCATTCTATAAAAATCTTAAGTCCGTACTCTGTAGCCCCTACCTACCCCCTTCCTCCCCTGACCTCTATTCCAGGAACTAGCTAACCGAGAAGGTTGTTCTGCATTCTACAGATAGTTGATGTTTTCCCAACCTACCTTTTGGAATGCAGTTAATCCATCTTGCGGAATGCAGTTACACCTGGTCCCCAGGGATGGGATGCCTTGCCCCATGACCTAAGTGCAACTTCTTTATCTGAATGCCCCAAGCCCTTCCCCTTCTGTGGTTTTTGGATTTAAAAACCCCTTGAGCTGGACACTAGTCATCGAACTCCTCTGACCCTGCATGGTTATGAGTCGATCCCTGTATACTGGTCCCCAATAAAAAGCCTCATGTGGTTTGCAGCAAGAATGGTCTTTGGCTGATTCTTTGGGCATCGCTTTATCCCGAGACTTGAGTAGGGGTTTCCCCTTTTCATGGGTCTTATAGAGCCATGGGTCTGCCCCCTCCCCATGCATACTCTTTGATTGGCAGTTTAGTTCCTGGGAGCTTTGGGAGGTCTACTTGGTTGAAATTTTTGTTCTTCTTATGGGATTGCAAACCCGCTCAGCTCTTTCAGTTCTTACTCTAACTTCTCCATTGGGGTCCCTGTGCTCAGTCTGATGATTGGCTGCAAGCCTCCACATCTGTATTGTACCAGACACTATTGCTGATGCCAAGGAGTGCTTGCTGACAGGAGTCTGGTAGAGCTCTCCCCTGACAGGTGATGCTTCTATTGAGTGAATCTGCAGACAGCATAGGAAGTTAGTAACTGGAAAGCCAGCAAGATAAGTACTTGCCCTGTGGTCAATTCATATATTTTGTCACTACCTACTATTTTAAGATTCATCCTTACCTGCCAGTCCCTCTTTAGACACCAGGAACAGGTAAGAGAAATAATGCTCGGAGAAACAAGGTCCAACCATGCCTTTAAATTCTAGAATCAATCCCTGGCTTCCTTAACCACAGTCCGCAAATTCCTATTTTGCTGAGCTGTGCTCATGAAAGACCACCCCATCTCCACCAAGGTGAAAGAGTGAAGCTGCTRTGTGCAACAAAGAGCGAACAACTGCCATCTCTGCCTTGTTTCTCTCAGCGGCTTTGGCATCCATGAGACATGGAATGCCTGGGGTCTTCCTAGGGTACAGAAGGGTACCAAAGAGCTAATGAGATGAAGCTAGAAGAACTGAGTAAGATATCTATCCTTCCCTATGAGGTACTAGAAACAGCAGCAGTTCCTTGCCTGCGAGGTAAAAGAAGAGCCATGAGGAACATAAAGAAAACCACTGTTTCATACTTTCTTTTCCTGAGCTTTTTTTTTTTTTCAAACCTACCCAGTCCCAGCTCCCCAGCCGATCCATATCCTCAGTATTCATCCTTTCCCTAGACATCAGAAATGGCAGGAAAATTGAAATTTCACTGACTAATGAGTAAATCCAACTGTCCAGGAAAAGGCCTGAAGAGCAGGCAATGAAGAGCGATCAAGTCAAATAACAGAGATATATTGTAACATTAAATCTGAAACGTCTGTGAAAAGTACCATCATTTTATATCAACATATAAACATGGAAACATTTATTGCTTGAACTATTGTGATTGTTTTAATTCCTTTATTTTTTTCTTATTTAAAGATACATTACTTTTAGCTAGCATTAAAGTAAATATTTTCCCCTAAATATTGTGTGTGTATTTAAACTAGCATAATGAGTATATTGTAAGGGAGTCTGATTTCCGGGATTGGTCCTGAGGCATTGTATGAAGTGATCTCATTTCCTCAAAGTAGCTTTTTTAAGAAATTTCGTCTTTCATAGAAACAACAATTGGAACAATTAATTAGTTTCAATTTTAATTAAATGATGATCTCATTYAGCTCTGATTAAATTACAACAACTAGATAAATCCAGACAGCAGCATTTAGCTAATTTAATTAGGTATGGTATTGCTTTTCTGTGGTGTCACAAGATGACTAGGAGTTGGTGCGAGTGCATTTCCTAAACAGAATACTTTGCACTTGACTTGGATTGATACAAAGTGGGCAGAAAAGCTGAGCTGAGATATATCTTACAATTTTTTCCATGCAATTTTGAAGTATTGGAAAAATCATAAAATGAATAGCAAATAAATGGATGTGTTTCTGTATTTCAATGCAGCTTAAAATCTCAACAGAAGAGTTTATGCTTTATCAAGACTAAATAATAAGATCTTTAAAGTTATCAAGTTTGAGTTTCCTGTAGGAAGCCTATTACTCCTCGGATTCTCTTTCTTGTTTATTGTTTACTTGAAAATTGATCCTTCAGAGCTGAAGGTGCTTGCAGCCCCATAGAAAAAACAACAATATCAACCAATCAGACCCCCCAGAGCTCCCAGGGACTACACCACCAATCAAACAGTACACATGGAGGGACCCATGGCTTCAGCTGCATATGTAGCAGAGGATGGCCTTGTCAGGCATCAATGGGACGGGAGGCCCTTGGTCCTGTGAAGGCTTGATGCCCCAGTGTAGGGGAATGCTAGGTTGGGGAGGTGGGAAACCCCTCATAGAAGCAGGGGTAGAGGGGATGGGATATTGGGTTTCTGGGGAGGGGGGAACTAGGAAAGAAAGGAGATAACATTTGAAATGTAAATAAAGAAAATATTTTAAAAAAATCCTTAGTTTGGTGTTTTCTCTCTCCTTTTGGTTTCCTTTGCTGTTCTGTGACTAAGAGGATTAAATCCCAGTAGCTTTAAACCTTGGCCAACTTTCAAATACCTAGATTTCTCAGCAGATTGCTCCTTGTCAGTTGAGGACAAGATGCAGTTACCAAAATAACACAAAACTGACCCTGACTGATGCTGTTTCTATTGAGAAGCTCTGTCTTAAACACCCTAGGACCAGAGAGTAGAATGAGTAAACAGAAATCTATTTTATTCTGAGAATATTGTAACAGATGAAAATAACTTCTATTTCCCTTTCAGTTTTAAACAGGATCTCTGATGTGGCCTGAAACTCCCAGTGAGGGAGAAGACTGAACCGCAGCTCCTCCTGGCTGCACCTCCTTGTACTTTATGACTTGTTCCATATGTTGAATTCTGTGTTGCTAAATAAACCTAGTAATTCATGAATGCAAGGCAAGAACTATTCCAACTGAACTGCTTCCCCTGTACTGAATACATATAGCCTTTCAGGGGGTTTTATAAAGAGGCTCACTACTTTAATGACTGCATTTTTTGGCATTTATTGTAAATTGATGTTCAAGAAACAACAAATGAGTTTTTTAAAACTCTTTTACATTATGTATTCTGTTTGTGTGCACATATGACATGCTGTATACGTGGAGGTAAGAGCACAATTTGGAACACTCAGTTCCTTTTTTTTTTTTTTTTTTAAGATTTATTATACCTAAGTACATCGTAGCTGTCTTCAGACACTCCAGAAGAGGGAGTCAGATCTCATTACGGATGGTTGTGAGCCACCATGTGGTTGCTGGGATTTGAACTCAGGACCTGCAGAAGAGCAGTCGGTGCTCTTAACCGCTGAGCCATCTCTCCAGCCTGCATACTCAGTTCTTGACTTCCACCATATGGATCGAAGGATGCAGCTTGGGTTGGATAGGTTAGTGACACTTTTACTTTTCTGTGGAGTCATTTAACCATCACACAGTAAGTTTCAACTTTGAATGATTTATTTAGTTTTATGTGTGTTTTGACAACATGTATGTATATACACCATGTATGTTCTTGGTATTCTTGTAGGTCAGAAGAAGGCATTGAATCCTCTGAAGCTGAGTCAGAGGTCACTGTGAGGAAGATGTATGTACTGGATTTATACCTGGATCCTCTGCAAGGGCCACACATGCTCTAATCTGATTAACTATCTTTACAGACCCCGTAATGGAATTTTTATTTATCACATCTCCATGCATTTATGCCATTGGGCTTTATGACGCCTTTGCTCATTACTGTCCCTTATTCTTCATTGTTCGCCAATATGATGCATAGTTTGTAAATATCAGTGATATTTCATATATATGTGTGTGTATGTGTATTTCCATATGTATGTATACTTGTCTACATAATATATATATAATGTCACTGATATTAATATATTGACATGTTATATCTTAATATGTTATTTGACATTTTAAACCTTAAAAGTTAATATAAAAAATTTAGACCCAAAATTAGAAGGCAGATTATCAAGGGAGAGAAAGAAGCCCAGTGCGCTAAGAGAGAAAATAAGTGTGAGAAAATGGTAGGTGGTAAATATGATCACACTATATAATATACATGAGTCAAATGTTATCTTATAGGCCATCACTTTACACATGCGATAATTGTTAATAAAAATGTAACATATAAATGAAAAAAATTTAAAGAGCTGTGGATGGCTTGAGTCCTGCATCAAGTGCATGATATAATTCCACAGCACCAGATCCCTGAAGTGCCATGGAAGTGCCATCTTCGCAATGCTTCTGAGCTACCTGGTCAGTCTCTCATAGTCATAGGAATAAGCCTCTCTTGGGGTTAAAAGACCAGTGTTGAGGGACTGAAAGGAAGACGCAGCAGGGAAGAGCACTAGACTCCTGCAGGGAACCAGGGTTCAGGTCCTGGCACCCACGTGATAGTTCACCACTCTTCATAACTCCAGTTCCAGGAGATCTGACCTTCTGATGTCCACGCTCATTCATGCATACTGCACAAATACATACATGCAGGCAAAACACCCATTTAGGTAAAATAACATAAATACATCCAAAAACAAAACAAGACAAAAAGTACCCAGGCAGACTGGACACCTGCCTTTTCAGATGTCTCCTGACTCTAGATCCACTGAAAAGGATGTGTGTGCTGGGCTGGTTTTCGCTTGAAGCAACACACACTGTGTTTGCTTCAGGAAGTTCCGAGCAAGACATTATCAATGCCATGCTTTATTCTTTGTTTTGCCTGGCTCCATTCCTGAAGTGAATTTACTTCTTATGATCTACATTATCTAGAGGTATTTTCCAAGTTGCTTAAACAGAAAGTTATTKCTCTCTCTCCCTCCCTCCTCTCCTTTTCTCCCCTTCCTTCTCTCCCTGTCCCATCTCCCTCTCAAAATGAATGTATAGCTTCACATTAAATTGCTCACTCCTTCCCCTCCCAGCCCTTGAGTGGGAATTCCAGACCTGTGTTAGCCATAATCCCCCCCCACCTAGTGTGGAGCACTACCACCTAGGTGAAGTTCATTGTTCCTCCAGATCTATAAATTCCTGAATTAAGCACGTGACCCACTCCACTGAGCAGTGGAGCCAATGCCCMCTGAGCCTTCCCACCAGTTCTACAGAACAGACCTTGGAATTTGGGGGAGGGGTCTCGGCCGAAACTTTCAATTATGAGTTCTCCAGTAAACCTTGTAGACCTTGTAGGGGATTGCCAGGACAGAGTAGTAGGAGGGGGTTGGGGGGGAACATATGGGACTTAGGGGTTGGGGGGGAACCTGAATCATTTAGAATGTAAATAAAGAATATTGAAAATAAAAAATTAAATAAAAATAAAAAATAAAAAATAAAAATAAATAAATTAAAAAAAAAAACAAAACCTTGGGACCTTGATCCATTAAATCTTGGCCTCGCTCCCTCTTCTCTCGCCCTCTTCCCATACATCCCCAGCGTCACTTCCAGGTAACCCATTCTATGTAACTTTGGGCAGTTACATCCTCAGGTGAAATTCAGGTTCCCAATGTAGGAAAAAACAAAAACAAAAGCAAAAACCAAACCAAACAAAACAAAAAAACAACAACAAAAAACCCCCAAGGTTTTCAGTTTATATCTTTAAAATATTTTTTTAAAAATTTAAATGTAGTCTTGTAGGAAGAACATAAATTTCTTATCTTTATTCTTTTGAAACTAAAATATAGCTGCATGATTTTAAACTAAAATATAATTAAATAATTTTCCCAGGTAACGAGATGCCTCAAATGTGAAGAGCATGTACTCTCTTTTAAAGRTTTCAGGTACTATGCCTATCCCTCACCTAACAACTCATAATCATCTGTATTTCTAGTTACAGGAGATTCCACATCCTCTTCTGGGTTCCATCGGATGCTTGTGATGCATAGGGAATAAGCAGAGAAAAATAAAACACTCATACACATAAATGAAAATTTATGAATTTCAAAAAATCAATTGTACTGTTCATCCTTTCTCTTTTCCCTTTTCTTCTCAATCTCTTGACTTCATTTTTTTTTTAGTTTTTATTACCTATATCAACAAATGCATACATATATAAATATAACCTGCTACATCTTAGCATTGTTTGACATATATATGATATCAGGGCTGTCTTATTTAGTGTTGGGCAACCAATTAAGGGACTCATCGTTGTGGAAGAGAGATTCTCCTGATCGCTCTGTCATTAGTTACCTGTAGTACTTTCTCAAGAGTAGTGCCCTTGAAGGTCACCCTTCCATGTTTGCCTGCCTACTGCTGTTGTCATTGTTGAAGTCCTGTTAACACAGTTCTATGGTTGAGTTACAGGGGATGGCTTCAATTGATAACTCATATGAGGATTACCTACCATCAGAGTAGCCCTTTCTAGAGTTATAAACTTCCAAAATCTCATAATATTTCACACATTAGCAAAATTTGAAGATAGCAATTTTTTAAGTCAATAAGAGTAGGGTTTTGACAGACCATCATCACTTCTAAGATAATCTGTAAGTTTGACCCCAATGTAGATGAGCATTTCTTCTGGAAATAATCAGTCTTCATCATAAAAATTAATGCTTTCATTACCCTCAGAGCAACACACAGGGTTGAATGTACAAGTATAATTTCATGGGATCTGAAGTCTAGAATTAATCATCCTTTAAATATTTGATCTTGTCTTCATATCTCGTATTACAAATATGTTATTGAAGCCTTCCCTCCCGGCACAGTATGCAAACGGAATCCTGAACAGGACGCCATTTAAGTGGAGGCGAAGCCATTGCTTAAATGGAAGTCCAAGAACAATGCTAAAGGAATGTAATGTTTATAGAAATATCAGGAGAGGTGACGCAAGAGGCATTTACTATTTTAACTATAAAAGGGGGGGGGCGCTTAGACTACCTTTTGTGATCCTGCCATCCTCCTCAGCATAATTGGAATGTGATTTAGGGGGCAATAAATGAATATCCAAAAAAACCGCACATAATCGAGGGGCAGAAACAGACTTCAGAAGTACACAGCTTAATTAATGTCCTGAGGATACCCAGCAACTGGAGGCTGTACTTCCTTATTTTCTCCCTTCCCGCCAGGGGAGGTGAACAGAAGTGCTCTCTAACTGCAAAACACCCACTCCTGCCTTTCTTCCATTTCAACCACCATTGTACCTTCCCAGATATGCGTTCAGAAAATGTATTCGCTCCTGAAAGACATAGTAATTCTGCCGAGAAGTGAGGTTTTTACGGTTGTGTGTGTTGAATTGCACATTCAATTAAAAAGCACTGAAGTGACTTCTGAACTGAGATCTCTGCCACCATGGACTGCAAATCCCCAAATTAACTGCAGATGAGTAGAGTTTGCTTTTTTTAAATATATATATATATATATATATATATATATATATATATATATG
>BDUI01016320.1:32249-42297 GCA_002335545.1 Apodemus speciosus
TATTTTCTTTATGCTACATGAAAGTTATTTGCCATTTATAGGGAAAGACATCCAAAGGGAGTTTTAAAGCAATAATGAAAATGTAGAACAACGTGACTTCTCATTTACAGCTATTGCTTTTGTCAGAGATTTTTTCCCGCAGTTATTAAATCAGAAAATATAATCTCAGAGGTATCAACCATCCTAGCAGGATCTCAATGAGATAATATAAAAAAGGATCAAAGGTAAAAGAAGTAGTTACATGAAACTACCATGCTTCTTCCCTGAACATACATACATACATACATACATACATACATACATACATATGCTTCAAATAGCTATTTCCTGGGCTAAGAGTAGTTGAGCTCTAGAGTGCTTGCCTACAAGCACATACAAAGAGATGCATGAATAAATGTATACTGATGTTCCAAGCCTCAGAAGGAAGACTATTTGACAGATCAAGAGGCAGAAAATTTTGGGATGTCTTTAGAATGCACATTTTGATTCAAGTTAGAGATTCTATAAAAGGATATTTTTATTAGATATATTCTTTATTTACAGTTCAAATGATTTCCCCTTTCCTGGTCCTCCCAAACAAAGTCCCATAAGCCATCTCTTCTCCCCCATTCCCCAATCAACCCCCTCCCACTTCCCTATCTTAGTATTCCCCTATACTGCTGCATTGAGCCTTTCCAGGACCAGGGGCCTCTCCTCCCTTTGATGTCCAACAAGGCCATCCATCTGCCTCTGGAGCCATAGGTAACACCATGTGTACTATTTGGTTGATGTTTTTGTCCCTGGGAGCTCTGGGAGTACTAGGTGACTCATATCGCTGTTCCTCCTATGGTGCTGCAAACCCCTTCAGTTCTTTTGGTCCTTTCTTTAGCTCCCCCATTGAGGACCCTGTGCTCAGTTCAATGGCTGGCTGAGAGTGTCCCCCTCTGAATTTGTCATGTACTAGCAGAGCCTCCCAAGTGATAGCTATATCCTGCTCCAGTAAGCAAGTACTTGTGGGCATTGATAATAGTGTCTAGGTTTTGTAATTGTATATGGGATGGATCACTAGGTGGGGCAGTCTCTGGATGGTCTTTCCCTCAGTCTCTGCTCCATACTTTGTCTCTGTATCTCCTTCTGTGAAGATACATGCATTTATGTATTTTGTTCCCTCTTCTAAGAAGAACCAGAGTATCCATACTTTGTTCTTCCTTCTTCCTGGGCATCATTTGATATGTGAATTATCTCTTGGTTATTCCAAGCTTCTGGGCTAATATCCACTTACCAGTAMGTGCATGTCATGTGTGTTCTTTTGTGATTGGGTTACATCACTTAGTATGATATTTTAATATAGGTTTAAACATGAGGGTTAGGAGAAGAGAAGCACTCAGAAGAAAGTTATAGATAAGGACTCCTCCAGTGGAAGGTTCTCTTTTTATTTTATTATAGATATGCCAAAACTGTGCTTTTAGATAAAGATACTCTAATATGCTAGGTTAATGAAGGCTTTGGGTTTGGCTAAAAGATTAGAACAATTTTGGTTAGACCATAGCTTATAGTCTGAATAAATAGTATAAAGCAACTCAGTATAGTTCTTTTATATTGTTTACACTCAATATCATAAACAATAATTTATGTGAATAATTGTTAATGTATCTAAACCACTGTTGTATTAAATTTCTTAGAGAACAAAATGAACTAAATCAAATTCACTGAACAGCCAAGCTATAAATATATACAAATTTTATGTCAGTATGATTGGTGAAATTAGGATCCAATGTAATCTAATCTGGTTGTGGCCATGCCCTGTTCTGTTTCTGATTGAAGGAGATAGTCTGAGCTCAGAAACCCCAGTTTATCATGTGCTCAAGATTCCACACAGAAAACGTCTTTCCTTTACTCAAGTGGAAGGTGTCCTTGGAGCTGAAGATTCTAGCAGCTCTCAAGAGACTCAGAACCTACTTCAGGCTAATACCATTCTACCAGGTCCCGCCCTTAGATTGCCAAGAGGCTCATAAGAGAATCCCCAAGATCCATATCTTAGGGACATATATATGGGCCCCCACATAGAAACAGAACACTATAAGTTTTGTTGCAGTCAATAGCTAAGATCTGTTCACTTCCATAAGTGGTTTCCTTTAATAGGTCGAGTGATTGCTGGAGGGGAGTGATTGCTGGAGGGGTAAATAATAAAGTACTGCTCAGGCCTCTTTACCAAATCCCGGTGGTTCTTGCTCATGTCAGCTCTCACTGTTGCAGCTGAGCCAATCTTTCCCAGCTAGCTTCACAGCATCCCAGCTGCGTTTCCCCTCTGCCGTAGACTCTGTAACYGGTGGGAGTCACACGCTTCTTCCCAGCACCCACTCCTTCCAAGTATCTGGTAAAGCATGACTCTTAAACTTCAATAGTTAACCAAATATATTTATGTATATAAAACTCCCAATTACTTAATGACAATTTACAATGATAAAGTCTTATCCAAATATTTCTAACCTCTCCAAAACACCAGAAAWACATCTGAAGCCATCTGAATATCCCTGTCTCCCTCTCCACTCATGGGGCTCACCGAGCCTCTCTCTCTCTCCTCCCCTCACTTCTCTTAGCTCCTTGTTCTCTCTCCCCTCCAATCACTGGCCTCTCACTATCTCAATGTGAATGGATAGGAAATATCTTGCAACAGATTACCATTGATATAATAACCTAAGAATTTTATGTATTGAACCAGTTGAGATCCTCTCTTTACCTAAGCACCAAATGYATTATTACTTTATCTTAGAATCAAGAWGAATTCTGAGTTAGATTTGCTAGCCATCCAATATGTACTACCACCAAACATTTTATGAATTTTGTGAGGCTATCTGTGGTATCAAATATACATTATACTTGCCCTAGCAACCATATATCCAAGGTGGAAACCATATCCTCCTGGAGTAGCTGTTGGCTATCCAATGGCATTTCCTTTTGAATTTTGACAAAGGATATATGAATAATTTCAAGCATATATATATACATATATATAGGCATTTTATAATCATAGACATGTCATGCTACTTTTGAACTTTGTGGTAGAAAATAGCAACAAATTATCACTACTTCATGCCTATTTTTGAAAGGCCTTCTTGAGCAGTGGTGGTGCAAGCATTTAATGCCTGTGCTTGGGATGCAGAGACATGTAGATCTCTGTGAGTTCAAGGCTGCCCTGCTCTATAGAGCTAGTTCTAGGACAGCCAGGGATACATGGAAAAAAAACATCTTGAGAAAAATTCTATCAGAAAGGCCTTCTTAGTCATTTTACTGTAGTAAACTACATTTTTAATTCTCATAATTGGAGGATTCATTATTTGTAGAAACAGAGGAATCATAATGAATACTTTCTCACAAACACATTTTGTGTTCAGTTAACCTCTCAAAAATAATCTTTCAAAAATCTTTGAAATGTTTTTGACTGACCAAAAGTTACTGAATCCTCTTGATCCATTTACTGTGGTAGATTTGAGAGAACATTTTCTTCTTGTCTTGAATGGCTTTTGTCATTTGTTTTGGAATTCTGTTAATGCCTCATTTATTGTTGCCCTCACAGTGGTGGCACAGGGTCTCAATTGACAGGAGCTTAGGATACTCCTGTCTCATTCCTCTGAGAGCAGAAAATACCACAAGACTTTCACATTTGATACAAAGTTTTAAGAAAAACATTAACTGTACTGCAGACTCTGTAGATGTCACTAGGTCTTACAGTGACTAATGCCCTTTATGCTTTAGTCTAAGAAGGCATGGTGTCACATGCTGGTCCTCAGTCCCTTCATTAGTTGTGAGGTGAATTAGATTTTCAGACTCTTATACTCAAGATATCAAATATTTGTGTATTCAAGAAAAATATCCAGAAATAATGAAGCCTGTTTGCTACATATCAAAGGTGCATGAGAGCACTGTGCTCAATGATGTCAACCTTGWATGTTTTTTCAGAATGAGATATGAGTTACTTTTCCTTGTTCYGTGTTACTTTGGTAATAGCAACMGAAAGGCTTTAGGCKCACAGTGCAAAATACATCTATCATGCTGAAGRGACTGCTTAAGATTACTAGGGAAAAACTCTGGRAAAAGCCTCCCTTGGTATCTGGCYATCTCAAGACTGAGCARAAAGGAAATGGAACCCCAAGGAAATGTAGAGATGAAAAAGGGCTTTCCATTTCCTTCTCTCATGGCTCAGRATGTACTTCTCTTTAAGTCTTAGGTAATTGTGTATAAAACTTGGACTTAATTACTTCCAGGGAAATTTTGATAATCTCATGAGACTTGTTTTGACTATTTTGCAGTTTTAAACAYTGTAACAGTGGTAGGACATTTTTTTCACTTTCCTCCCCATTTTCCCCCAAATCAGGTARCATAATTACATATTGTATTCAATCTCACCACCCACCACTCAATCATATCAAACTGTCCATACTATTAGGCTTTTGGAGYCAGCTCCTGTTCCTTAGCACTTGCAGATTGAAATGTGAATATCAAGACCTTGTTTGYATTATCCCTAGACATCATCTTCAGCTAAGTCTCTAAATGGAGTTTAAAGAGTCATGAGTTTCTCCCTTATTCACCAGAACTTGGGTGGGAAATAGCCAGACCTCATTTTATTTTATAATTTGTTCCAATAAGACCTTCAGATGTATTGGGTATGTAAGAATTTAGATGGAGAAGGGAGAGAAGAAAAATGAGGGACTCTTAGAATGAACACACAGCAGCTAGATCTACAGAGCTGAAGAGAAGATTGAACTTAGTAAAGGCCTCTACTCTAAACATTATGCTCTTAGTTCTAATTCCTCTCCCCATATTGATATCTAGGACTCAGTTTTCATTCGTTATTTCACAGATGAAGAACTAAAAACTCAGAGAGGTAAATTGTCTTCCAAGGACAGCCCAGGGAGGCAGAGATCTCTGCCTTGATCAGTGTGATGTCACCCAGCTTTATGAGGAACTCTGATTTGNGAGGAGGAAGGAAGAGGAGGAGAAGGGGGAGGAAGAGGAGGAGGAGGACAGAGGGGAGGAAGAAGAGGAGGAGGAGGAGGAGGACAAAGGGGAGGAGGAAAAGAAGGAGAAGAAGGAGGAAGAAGAGAAGGAGGAGGAGGAAGAGGAGGAGCAGGAGGAAGAGGAGGAGGAGGAGGAGGAAGTTTACAGAAAGGCCCAGATTATCCTGTAGTCCCCCTTTGCCTCTTTAAACATCAAGGAAGAAAGACACAGAGACAGGGCTGGCTGGCATAAGACATAGCCATCCTCTCAGAGCATCATGCTGGTCTGAGAAATTTATTATTTCTTAATTATCAAAAAAGAAAAAATAGACAATTGTCATTTTAGAAGCCAATAAGTGTGTTTGACACTAAATAACTGGTTATCAGCTTAACAATTGGCCCATGGATTCTTTGCATTTGATATTTATCCTTTGATCTAGTTGGCTAGTGCAGCTGACAAATTGTACTTGAATTGATAACCCAGGTTGGTATCAATTGCAGCACACCAGCTCTGTGCTGTTAAAATGGAGCATGTACCTCTGTTTTAACAATAGTGTTTCTTATTAAGAAGACTCAGCAAGCTACTTAATTTAGTATAGGACAATCTGAACTTTGGAGAGAGAACTTCTGGTACAAAAAAAAGAGTATGTGAAATCAGTCTCATGATGCAATAGCTCTTCCCTGCAGCCCAAAGAAACAGCTTAAAAGCACTTTCAAAGAGAGTTAATATTTCTGGCTTGGATGCATCATTGGCTGCACAAGGTGATTTTACTGTGCATTATACTTTAATTATAACTGCACCATAGCCATCTGCTCCACTCCATTCCCTAATTATAGATGCAAAAAGCATTTCACAACTCCCACCCATAAAAAAAGATCTGAGGGATTTCATGGCAGGCTTGCTCTGAGTACCTCCCGCCTCTTTTGGCCTGTGGATGCTCTCTTCAACGGTCCATCTAAACAGACCCGGGAAACAGTTGGGAAACAGGGATCACTGTTTAAGACCTGGGGTGTATGAGCTTCTTTCATCCATTAGACACTTTCTTCTTCCATTGTTATATAGGTCAGCCAGTTTTTCCTGTGCAGTGGTCACATGCAACTTCCTGTGAAATTATCTTTCTGTATGTGTTGTCTCCATCATTTTAAAGCTAGTTCTGTTATGTACTGTACCATTACTTTAAGCATCTCTCCAACTCTGGGGAGTTTTATGTCCTGTGTTCTCAGTGGAAAAAAAGATTCTGAAAGTTTCTTAGTTCACTCTTAGGYGAAACAGTTGGTAGATTTGAAGGTGTCACTGTGGGTTTAGGTCCAGAATCCTACCACCTTAGGTWTTTGTTTTTTTCTAAATAGAAATTAAGTAGCATAAATTGGCAAAACAAAACAGGTTTCTTTAGAGTTGGGCCAAACCATAGGAACAGTTCTAATTTCCATGCTTTGCCTAYTACCATCTTATAATTTATAGAAACCTAGGAGACAAAAGCTAGAGCACATGCATATTTAGCTCTAGAGCTATTATTTTCCTAGGACAAAGGGGATCTGGGCCTGGTCTTTGGTATAGAGATACTTTTTGTTTAAGTCCCAGCTAGGAAATGTGGTTGATAAATATCCCCCACTGTTGAAACAGAAAAGAAAATCATATTTTTGTGGAATGTAAGATTACTACCTGTTCCTGGTATGGCAGAATTCTTTCTCTGTAAAGGCATTCATTTGGYAAATGTAGAGTGTAAACCTCTTTGTAGTTTTCTTTGGGATGAAGTTTTAATTCAGATTCCTTCATGATGGTTAAATACATTAATTTTATGAGAGAAAACCTAACAGAAATGGGGGCACAAGTATGTGTGCCTTCACATGACTTCTGCAAGGACAGAAAGCTACACCCGTGGGTACTGAATCTCACCAAATGCACTGCTTCCATGTGTCATCTGAAATCCCCTCTTGGGTGCCAGCATTGCTATAACTGGAACCAGATCCAGCTGCTTCACATGAACATTTATTCATTACCTCCCCACACTAAGTGACTTGCATGATAGATTGAATCTTATCATGATAGGGMGACTAAAGAGATACACAGGAAAATTTCAAATTTTACTATCTTTCTGGCAGAGTGCCTGCCCATGATTTATGAAATGCCACTGAAGAAGGCATCAAACAAATTATTTTTTTAAGGCAGGATGATTTTTCATGTCTGAATATATACTATAAGAATTTGAAAACAATTTGCAATAGGAAAAGCAGAATTAATCAACTAAACAAGTTGTTCTAACAACCTTCTAAAGATAGGATATTAACCTTAAACCTTAACTTTTATAAGTGATGCATTCAAGATCATTTGATGTGACTTCTATCTTTGATATTTCTTTATGGTTTCTAAAGAAATCTGTACATTTCAAGGTGCTTTTGTTTTTTCTGTGAACTCTGCAAAAGCTAATTACCTGCAAAAGGACTCCTCATTTCATCTCCTAGATGCAAGAAACTCCATGCTTTTTGTTTTAGCTCTCAATCCAAAAAATCCTATTGATTTTATGTGTCTTGGSTCATAAACTAAGCTGGATGGGTCTCTTCTGCTGGCTTTGGGAGKCCACTTAGGCGGAATCTACGTTCTCAGTAGACAAGATTTGGTAGCATTGGAGGATTTGCTYTGGTATTGCTGCAAGGGTTTATTGGCCAKGTGGTATTCACTCTATCTCAAGACTTTCAATTTAAGATTTCCTACTTTTGAAATAATCTTCTGTTGCTTGAACTTGCTTTGATGTTTGGCCATTAGATGTTTTCTTTTATTGAGTTTGTTAGAGGTTTACAACACTATTCAAACTACCATTTATTGTCTTTCAGCAGTKTGGGGAAATATTTGGCCAGAATGTTTTCAAATRTTTCTTTGCATCCCATTATTCTTCTTCATTCCTCAAATCATACTATGCCAGGTACATACAATTTTTATTGTGCTATACATTCTTTTATGTATTTTTTCATCAGAGTTTTTGCTCCTTCAGTTGGGATGTTTCTTATTGGTTACCATCTGGTTTTCTACATCTCTGTTGAAATTGACTATTATTCCCTTTACATTTTCAAAACACTAAGYCTTGTTAAACTTTTAAGTATCCGATAATTATACCATTTGGGGTACCTATAAGTCTGTGTTGGTTTACACACATACATCTTTTCTAAAAGTCATTCTAGTTTTAAGCCACTTGTTCTACTTTACCATRTACTGTSATTTTAAAATTTGATCTTAGTTATTTTGGATTGAAAAAAAAGATGAGCTTCTCCATGTTGTTACCATCATCCTCTATTGAATGGAGTTTGGGCATCACCTTATCCCTGTCAAGGGCTGGTTGGGGGTTTGGTCAGGTACAGTCCCTTTCCTTGTCTGTATGCTGGGGGGTCTTGCTCTTAGTACAAGGCCTTGCTCTTCCAAGACSTCTCTGAGAAATCACAGAATAAATCAAGGATTDGGAGAGATTGATTCCATCCTCTGTGATCACAGGATTTTATGAAAACTTAGGTCTTCAGTTGTGTCTTCAGTCTCTGACCTTCTAGTTCTCATAGATTTCTGCTTTTATTTCTCACATTCATTTTAAACTCTAATTTTGATAGAATATTGGTACAGGTGTTGGAGTTCTTTGTAGGGCCCCACTTGGTGAAATGCTTTCTGCTTGCCACCTTTAGTATCTCCAGTGTGCAAACTGGAACAGGCTTCCACAAAGAATGCTGGGGTAAATTTGGAGCTCAGTATTTGTTGTGTTTTTATTGCTTGAGATTTAGAGGTCTTGCATAAAGCCTGCTTCATTTCATTTTAAATAACTCCAAATATTTGCTTTGTTTCTGAAACTCAATCTTGATGTTCAGCCAAGGCTGGTCTCAAATTCATATCTACGTACCTTAGCTTTGAACACATATATTCAATGGTTAAATTGCCTTCAGTAAAAAGGTTAACATGATACAAACTATGCTACCTTGGAAAACTGTAGTTAAYTAAACATAGTTAGATATGTAAATAGATGTTAACAACAATTTCTATGGAATTTGACTTGATAATCTGGATAAAATTTTCACTTACCTTCTGTGTTAATTATTCAAATATTGAAACAGCTTAGAAAAGGTGACAATTGTATAAATTGTTTATTTAATAGAAATTATGAATTTTACCAAACAAAAATGAAGTAATTGAACATAATAATTAAAACACTCCTATGAGTCTGTGAATGAACTTTATATTTGGATCTGAGTTTCTAAGAAACTTAGGTAAAGAATGATGTATCAATGGATAAATTTCAGTATGAGAAAAGAAGTTAAGTGAATGCCAGTTACAGTTCCATACTACAAAATTTCAAATAAAAAGATTTTAATTTTTCTTAGTTAAATTTATTTCACAATATAGTTTTTATTAATACCACATAGCTCATACTAATTACCATATTGTCTCTCTCTTACTCTCTTATCTCCCTCCTGTCACTCTCTACATTTCTAACACTTCTTACAAGTCTCTCTCATATTCATGTCTACTTATTTTGTTTTGTGACTTATTGAGTTCAACCAGGGTTGTCTGTGACATCATTAATTTGGGCCTATCTACTGACGTCTGATGGGCTTAGCAGTGGGTACAAAACTGAAGACACCAACACATCCCTTTCCAACTCTACTACTGGCAAATAGATCAGCAGGAAAGGGTAGGGTCCCATGAGACCCTCCCCATAAATGTCTGCTTATCGACATGGTCAGTTTTGTGTAGGCTCAGTGCCAGTAACCTCAGCTATTATGATTTCATGATAATCTCTAGATCATGACTGCAAAATGGCATTCCATGGTCCTTTCTACCATCCTGAGCTCTTATACACTTCTCTTTCCACCTTTTGAAATGTTCCTT
Source organism: Apodemus speciosus (assembly GCA_002335545.1). NCBI lineage: Eukaryota > Metazoa > Chordata > Mammalia > Rodentia > Muridae > Apodemus > Apodemus speciosus. The sequence goes on from BDUI01016320.1 coordinate 42,090, forward strand.
GACCTTGTAGAAGATGGTCTGAATGTATTGTTTCCCACTAAACCATCACATATCAGTTATTCTCAGCCTTAAGTCTCAGTATTTATTCATCTTTTATTGCAAAGAGATGCTTCCAAGATTGAGGCTGAGGGTTGCTTTGTCAATTAGTCAAACATACATACTTCAAAGGCAGTTTGATAGTATGTTCAAGTAGTTAAACCACAATATA
>BDUI01016321.1:10032-21662 GCA_002335545.1 Apodemus speciosus
ATCAACCTGTCTGTCTCTGTATCAATACCATGTTGTTTTAATCACTATTGCTGTGGAGTGTAGCTTGAGGTCTAGGATGGTGAGTTCCCATAGTTCTTTTATTGTTAAGAATTGTTTTAGCTACTGTGGGTTTTATTGCTTTTCCAGATGAATTTCAGAATTTCTTTGTCCGTATCTTTGAAGAATTTTGTTGGTATTTTGATGGTAATTACATAAAATCTATAGATTGCATTTGGTAGGATGGCCATTTTTACTCTCTTACTTCTACAAATCCATGAGCATGGTAGATCTCTCTATTTTCTGAGGTCTTATTCGATTTCTTTCTTGATAAATTTGAAGTTCTTGTCATACAGATATTTCACTTGTTTGGTTAGAGTTTAGCCCAAGATTTTTTTTATATCATTTGTGACAACTTTGAAAAGTGTTGTTTCTCTAATTCCTTTCTCATCCATTTGTCCTCATAAAGGAAGACTACTGATTTATTTGAGTTATTTTTATATCTAGGTATCTTTTAAACATTGTTATCATCTATAGAAGAAGTCTACTGAATTTTTGGGATTCTTAATGTATACTATGATATCATCATATTTTATCTGTCTAGAAAACTATCCATTTCATCCTTATTTTCCAGGTTTTTTGAATATAGGCTTTTTAGTGGGGTCTGATGATTTTTTAATTTCTTCCATTGAGTTGTTATGTGTCTCTTTTCATTTCTGATTTATTTAGTTTGGATACTGTCTCTGGGCCCTTTAGTTGGTTTGGTGAGGAGTTTATCTTATTGATTTTTGCAAAACAAAACAAAACAAAAACATAATTTGGTTTTCTTGAATCTTTGTGTAGTTCTTTTTGTTTCTATTTTGTTTGATTTCAGCTCTGGGTTTGACTATTTGCTGCCATCTACTTCTCTTGGGTATGTTTGCTTCTTTTTGTTCTACAGTGCTCAGATGTGCTGATGAGTTGCTACTGCAGGATCTCTCCAATTGCTTTACCAGGGCACTCATTGTTCCATAAGTTAGGGTACAGTGTGTGTTCATATTCATTGAATTTCAGGAAATCTTTAATTTCTTTTGTCATTTCTTCCCTGACCAATTTATCATAGAGTAGAGACTTTTTCAGTTTCCAGGGTTATGTGAATTTTCTGTTGTTTGTTGTTATTAAAGACCAGCCTTGCTCTGAAGAGATGGCTCACTGGATATGAGCACTGACTGTTCTTATGAAGGTCTTGAGTTCAAATCCCAGAAACCACATGGTGGCTCAGACCCATCCATTATGAGATTGATGCCCTCTTCTGGGGTGTGTGAAGACATCTACAGTCTATTTACATATAATAAATCTTTTTTTAAAAAAAGACCAGCTTTACTATGTGGTGATATGATAGGATTCATGCAATTATTTCAATCTTCTTATATCAGTTGAGGCTTGTTGTGTGACTGATCATATGCTCAGTTGTGAAGAAGATACCATGAGATGCTTAGAAGCAGGTATATTCTCTTATTTTAGGATGAAATGTTCTGTAGATTTTTGCTAAATCAATTTGATTCATAACCTCTATTAATTTCACTGTGTCTCTGTTTAGTTTTTGTTTTAATGACCTGTCCATTAGTGAGAATTGTGTGTTCAAGTCTTCCCTTATTATTGTGTGAGGTTCATTGGGTAATTAGAGCTTTAGTAATTTTTTTTATTAATGTGAGTGTCCTTGTATTTTGGACATAAGTGTTCAGAATTGAGACTATTCCTTGGTGGCTTTTTCTTGATGAATATGAAGTGTCTGTCCTCATCTTGCTTGAAACATTTTGATTGAAAGTCTATTTTTTTTAATATTAGCATGGCAACTTTGCTTGTGTCTTGAGAGCATTTGCTTCAAAGACTTTCCTCATTTTATTCTGAGATAGTGTCTGTCTTTGTTATTGGGGTGTGGTTTTTGTATGTAGCAAAATTCTGGAACCTGTTTGTATACCCAGTCTGTTTGCATGTCTTTTTATACAGGAATTGAGTCTGTTGATATTGAGAGACAGTCAAGACAGATGACTGTTGGTTCCAGTTATGTTTGCTTTTGTAGGTGGCTTTATGTGCGTGCGGTTCTCTTCTTGTGATATTACTGTGAGATGATTATTATCTTGTTTTTTTCTGTGGTATAAGTACCCTCCTTTTGTTGGAGTTTTCCTTCTAGAATACATTTTAAGACTGAATTGGTATATAGATAATGTTTGAATTTCATTTAGTGGTGGAATATTTTGGTTTTTCCATCTATGTTAATTGAGAGATTTGCTTTGTATAGTAATCTGGGCTGTCATTTGAGTTCTTGTAGGGTCTGCATTACCTCTGTGCAATGTCCGTTGGCTTTTCATGTGTCAGTTGAGTAGTCTGGTGAAATTCTTTTAGGTCTGCCTTTATATGAGACTTGGCCTTTTTCCCTTGTAGCTTTTAATATTGTTTCTTTGTTCTGTGCATTTAGTATTTTGAATATTATGTGATAAGAGGATTTTCTTTTCTGTTCTAATCTATTTAGTGTGATATAGGCTTTTTGTACATTTATGTTCTTCACTTTCCTTAGGTTAGGAAAGTATTCTTTCTGGTTTTCTTGAAGATATTTTACGGCCGTTTGAGCTGAGAATCATTGATCTCGTCTATTCCTATTATTCTTAGATTTTTGTCTTTTCATTGTTTCCTGGTTTTCCTGGATGTTTCGGGTTATGAGATTTTTATGTTTTGAATTTTCTTTGTTTTGTCAGTCTTATCTAAGGTATCTTTTACACCTGATATTCTCTATTCTATTGTTTGCATTACATTGGTGGTGCTTATGTCTATAATTCATTAACTCTTTCCTAGGTTTTCCATTTAAATGATTGCCTCCATTTGTGTTTTCTTTATATTTCTACATCCATGTTCAATTCCTTCACATATTTGATTGTGTTTTCCTATATTTCTTTAAGGGATTTTTTTGTTTCCTCTTTAATGTCTTCTATCTATTTACCCACATTTTCCTGTACTTTTTCAGTTAGTTATTATATCCTCTTTAAAGGACTCTATTATCTTCATAATGTAGTATTTTAGATCAGCTTCCTTATTTTCAGGTGTGTTGTACCAGGGTTTGCTGTGATGGGAGAACTATTTTCTGATGATGCCGAAGTTTATTGGCTTCGATTGGTTATACTCTTCCACTTGCCTCTCACCATCTGTTTATCCCTGGTGTTAGGTGGTGAGTGTCTTTGATTGATTACTGCCTCTTGTGTCCCTGAGTTGCTGGCAGTCTCCTGGTAAGCTGGTTGTCCTGGTTATAGCAAACCTCACGTCAGGCCTTCAGACTGTGGGGCTGTTGCTTTTTTTGTTGCTGTTTTCCTGGGAGATCTTCAAACTGTGGGGTCTGTTGCCCTGCATGATTCGGAACAGTTGACTTGTGTGCAGTGGATTTCCAGGATTCCTTGAGACTGTTGTGTTTTCAGAGTTTCAGACATTGTGTCATTCTGCTGAGGTAGAAGGAGCAGGCTAAGGGGGATTGGAATTCAGAAGGCATTGGTTTTGGGGGTGGATGGGTCCAAAGACTACCAGGCTCCTTGAGAATCCCAATGGGCTTAACTGCCAGAGGTTTCTTAAAAGTTGCTCTGCCAGCATCTCTAAGACAATAGTGTCCCCAGATAAGATGGTAATTTCCTCATTTAGTTTTTTTTTCTTTTTAACAATGCTAAAGGTTTTAAGTAGATATAGATGTGGGTTTTTTAAAAGATTTTTGGTGTTACTTGTTTATTTACATTCTGAATTGTGGTCTCTGTCTTTATTACTGATACAGCATGATCTTAATACTAGCAATTTGCTTGGTGAAATACGCATATATTGAGGATTCATTTTAAATCATTAATTTCTAGCTGACTAAGCAATGCAGTGTCACAATGAATCAAATTATAATAAAAAATTAAGAGCTACATTGTTCAGAGATCTACTTTGTGAAAGTTCAGTACTGATGGAATGCTTACTTGTCCTAGCTTCTGCAAGGTGCAGTTTTAAAAGAAAGATTTAGAAGGCTATTGTAATTTCCTGTTAGTTGATGTAGATAAAAATTGAGGGTTTTCTGAGGATCTATATAATCATCATGAAGAAAGAAAAACCTGATATGAGCACATGAACTATGAAAAATAAAAACCTGTTTTGAGAGCATGAATTTTAGAGAAGGTCTAGTTATCCTGAAATGTCAGTAGACACCCATTATTGAATCTCTTTTTCCTCAATACAGTAATCCCTGCCATCTCTATTTGTACTTTTTCAGAAAGTCATCTCATATGTGGAAAGCATGGGAAGGTTTTATATCAAGACACAGAGTGCAATGTCCATGAGCATGTGAATATGCAAGAGAAGTCTTATAAATGTAATGAGCTTAGAAAAATGATTAATGATTCCACCCAAATCACCCCTTACAAAATTAACCACAGAGAAACCTCACTTCAATCCTCAAACCTGTAAAGACTTAAAACTGGGAAAACCAGAGAAGTTTCCAAATATAAAGAGAATCTAAAGTATTTAAATGAGTGCTCTATCATTAATCTAACCCAAGTTAAGAAAAGAAAGAAGAAAGAAAATAAGGGTTTTGTGCCTGAACATAAACTTATGCTGAAAGAAAGCAATAATGGTAAGAAGCTTTACAAATGTAGTGAATGTGGCAAATGCTTTACCCACAAAAAACATTTTAGTATTCATCAAAGGATTCATACAGGAGAGAAATCATTCAAATGTAGTGAATGTGACAAATGCTTCAATAACAAATGTCATGTGAGAATTCATCAGAGAAATTATACTGCAGACAAACCTTACAAATACAGTGAATGTGACGAATGCTTTAACTACAAATCCAGGCTTCGTTGACATCAGAGAATTCATACAGAAGTGATACCATACAAATGTGGTGGCCTTGGCACAAGCTTTAATCACAAAGTTAGACTACAATGTCATCAGCGAATTCATACAGAAGAGAAACCTTACAAATGTTGCGAATGTGACAAATGACTTACTAAAAAAGGCAGTCTTAGAATTCATCATAGAACTCACACAGGAGAGAAACCTTACAATTGCAGTGAATGTGACAAATGCTTTACCAAAAATTGGCATCTTCAGAGTCACCAGAGAATTCATACAGGAGAGAAACCTTACAAATGTAGTGAATGTAAGAAATGCTTTAAGCACAAAGATAGTCTGAAATGTCATCAGCGAATTCATACAGGAGAGAAACCTTACAAATGCAGTGAATGTGACAGATGCTTTACCCAAAAATGTAATTTTCAAAGTCATCAGAGAATTCATACAGGAGAGAAACCTTACAAGTGCAATGAATGTGACAAATACTTTACTAACAAAGGCAGCCTTAGAATTCATCAAAGAACTCATACAGGAGAGAAGCCTTACAAATGCAGTGAATGTGACAAATGCCTTACTTACAATGCCAGTCTTAGAATTCATCATAGAACTCATGCAGGAGAGAAATCTTACAAATGCAGTGAATGTGATAAATGCTTTACCAAAAAAAGACATGTTCATACTCATCAGCGAATTCATACAGGAGAGAAACCTTACAAATGCAGTGAATGTGACAAATGCTTTACTGACAAAGGCAGTCTTTTAGAATTCATCATAGAACTCATACAGGAGAGAAACCTTACAAGTGCAATTAATGTGACAAATACTTTACTAACAAAGGCAGCCTTAGAATTCATTAAAGAACTCATACAGGAGAGAAGCCTTCCAAATGCAGTGAATATGACAAATGCTTTAAGTACAAATATAGTCTGCAATGTCATCAGCGAATTCATACAGGAGAGAAACCTTACAAATGCAGTGAATGTGACAAATGCTTTACTGACAAAGGCAGTCTTTTAGAATTCATCATGGAACACATACAGGAGAGAAACCTTACAGGTGCAGTGAATGTGACAAATGCTTTACTATCAAAGGCAATCTTAGAATTCATCATAGAACTCATACAGGATAGAAACCTTACAAATGCAGTGAATGTGACAAATGCTTTAAGTACAAAGATAGTCTACAATGACAACAGTGAACTCATACAGGAGAGAATCCTTACAAATGCAGTGAATGTGACAAATGGTTTACTGACAAAAGTATTCTTAGAATTCATCATAGAACTCATACAGGATAGTAACCTTACAAGTGCTGTGAATGTGACAAATGCTTTACCCAAAAATGGATTTTTCAAAGTCATCAGAGAATTCATGCAGGAGAGAAACCTTAGAAATGTGGTCAATGTCATACATGCTTTACTGACAAAGGCAGTCTTAGAATTCATCATAGAACTCATATAAGAGAGATACCATACAAATGTAAATAATTCTCTATACAACAGAATTATCATAAGTGTGCCAAACTTGTGAAAACATTCATGCGGTGTTCAAATCTTAGGTAATGTGAACTATTTCTGTGGGGAAATGCTCTGAAAATGTGACAATATAGGAAAGTTTTACTGGTTCACCTCAAATATTATAAGATAAAGACCAAGTAGGGAAACCAGAAGAATAGAATATTTTTGGACACTTTCCTTGAAACTGAAATAAATGATTCAAAAGTAAACCTAATTAAGGTATGTAATATACCTTTCATGTTGCTTAATAATACTGACATCATTCTTTGTATTTAATTCACATTAGGAAATTCAGACAAATTATATTTAAACCAGGATTTGATAAAGTGAGCCACATAAAGAAATAGGATGTTCTTTATCCTATAGAGATGTTACAGGGATATGCAGTGGCAGTGCACTGGTGCACGCCTTTAATCCCATCACTTTGGGGGCAGATGCAGGCAGATTTCTTAGTTTCAGGTAAGCCTGGTCTATAAAGAGGAACGTCTCAAAAAAAAGATGCCTACAGATATGCTTTAAGTACCCAGTATTCACAATCTCTATCAAACACTGATTTTAAGTTTCAGGATAACAACTTAGTATAAATCCCTTGTGCTCTCGTCAAAAAGATCATCCTCTTTGTCCTGTAGCCAATAAAGCTCATTGATTAATCCATTTTGATTCCCACCCCCCACCCCCAGTTTCAACTTGGGATGCTTAAGTGAATATATGTTATATCTTCCCAGGAAATATCTCCTATGAAACATATAAAAGAGCCATTAAAAATTTCTGCAGACTTGTAACATGAACTTAATACTAGTGATTTTCAGTGTGTAAATAACAATTCCTTTGGAGGAAGAAATGATCCTGTCACAGGGGTTGATTAAGAGCAAGTGAAAACATGTATTTCCAAAGTCTTAGGAATGAGAAATCAAACTTTGCTTCTTGATGAGTCTGCCCACATGAAAATAATTGGGATTGCATATCAGTTTTATAAACTAGGAGACACTAGGAAAAGTTTAGTAAAGTTGGAAGCACTGTATTAGATGATAATTTGTGTTAACTAAATGAGGTAAGATTTTGTTCCAAAGATCAAGCTCACTGCCATAATACTACTAGGTAATTAAATAGGCCTTGAAACAGACAAAATGGAGAGACTTTTAGAGCCTCAACAACAAGTCTCCTCTCCTTAATGATTTCTTGGAAATATGAAAGAAAATTTTACCAAACAATAAATAAAAATATGGCTTTGTCATTTTCAGGGATAGACATCCATATTGTGCTGTGTAACTGCATGTCTCTAAACTCTTCAATAGCATTTGATTGAGGCGAATTCCAATAAAACTCAGAACAATGCTACCTATTGTCTCATACTACAGATGTTTATGGGGTCATGTCTTGTTGTGCCTAAAGACTCCAACAAAAGAAATCTATTAGAATTCCTAATTTTTCTTAAGTCGTTTCCAGAAGGCTAATATGTTATACATCACACAATATACATCCTGAAATATTACTCAACAACTATCAATGTATTGACCTTATCTTAATTTCATGTGTGAATTCATTCATACAAATATCATGAACCTATGAGAAAGCTTATTATTAGCAGATGAGGAACATGCTCACATATAGTTTAGAAATAATAAACATTTTGGTAATCCATTTGGAAGTGCTGAAAAAAACAAATGTCTTTACTTCAAGCAAAAAAAATATATTAGAACATTCATACAAAATTCCAGAAGGCTCAGAAAATTAGGATCTTAGAAAATGTAACATGTTATATTGAACATATCCATACATAATATAATCTTCCCCTGGATTAAAAAAGGAAATGAAATGGTTGAACTTATGAGAAAATTCTGAATGATAACATTAAGTGGTTTTCAGTATTTATGTTTGTGGAAACATGACATGCTTAGCAGAATCTTTAGTACACCAGGGCCCTGCTTTAAAATTCTTACGTTTAATTTCTGTCAATTGGAGTGTCAGGGATACTGAAAGCRTGCTCACTAGGTAAGTTTAAGTTAGGTGTCTGGAATAGCCCTTTACAATCAGGAAATAGCAATCAACTGTACAATTTATGAAGATTCCAGTTACACGGGTTCATTGGATCTAGGACCCACTACTTGATGACTTATTATTGGAATGATGAGATAATTATTCCAAATGTGCAGAGATTTAATGTGCTATTGTAGAATTTCAAATTGTGGACAATAAAATAAATCTTAACTTCTACTCCCAAAAATACCAGAATATGGTTGTCTTCATTCTATAACCATTTATGCACATACTTCTTGCCTATGGTACAACAAGCATATGTTGAGGGTGGACAAAAGAGGTCTAGGTAGATTCACTGTAGGAGTTATGTGGAATTGAACACATCACCATATCACAGTTGAATAGCAAGGTATCAGAGGCTCTCTGGATTTGGAACATACAGTATTTGTGGAATAGCATTGTAAAGACCATTGTATCTGCCATAGGAAATGAGCCTCAAGGACTGTCCTAGAAGAACTTCCAGTGGCTTAATTCTTAGAAAGCCAGCTTGACTAAGACAGAACCATGCATGGAAAGGTAACTTCTCTTCAGCTGCAGAACAACTTGTCAGACAGTCTGAGAATGGGAAACTTTTGGAGTATCTGGTAAAAGTCATTACATGATTGAAACTGGTATTCTGATGGGAGAACACAGAAAAGGGACTGAGATCCTGAAGGAAGGAGGGATCCGAAACCCATCCTTATCCTGAGGATTCTGAAAGCAGCATGGTGTAGAATTAGGAGTGGAAGACACTGGCTTTTATCTCACCGCAGTAAAAATATTTCCTTGATCTGCATTTCCTGCACATATAGGCCTTGGGGAAAGTATAAGTCTCTCCAATAGTGGGTAGAATTGCATCAAAGAATTGCATGGAACATCCCAGGGTGCAGGAGTTTTTGGTTAGTAGAGAGACAAGAACTGGATTGTCACTTGAGACTACTTTCTCTACTGCTCATGAGAACACTGACCCTCAAATCCTGATGTCTGTATCTTAAAGGTGTTGGTGATCTACTGAATATGTAAGTGTGACTCATTCTGATTTTTTTCATTTACCTTATTTTTGCTAGGATATTTACTTTATGATTTGTAAGTAGAGATTCTTTTCTGTTGTTTGCAAACATGGTCATATTTGCTTGGTGGCAGGTACAAACCTGGCATATATTTCGCACCCATCTATGTGTTCTAACTCCCCTGTTTTATCACTGTCCTTGTAAAGAGAGAGTGGTCTTTTGCTGTTAACCTTCCCAGTGGGCATTTTAGATCTTAGTCCCTTAAAGATCAGTGAAATTTTGATGGAATGTGGAGTTACATTTAAGTCATTTTAAAAAAATTGCTGTCTTTAAAAACATGTTTGTATAAACACAGATTAAGCTAGGAAAATCTCCATATTTATTTCCATCTGAAATATATGAACTTTCAGGTGTGAATACAGCACTTACAAAATGTCCTCATATACTGATTTATTAATGTTATACCTTAAAGTCTGTAAAAACACTTTATGTCTGCATGCTGTGAGATGATATTAGGCCACAATGTTTTTCTAGTTTGAAAATGTAATATACATTACTGTAACAATAGAGATCAATTTTTACATAATCCTGATCAGGTAACTATGAGAAAAATTCTGTGTCTTTTTTTTTTCTCCATCCAAAACAGTGCATTGTTTCCATGTGTACAAGGCTAAGGAGGCCTGGTGTTGATTGCTTTTGATTTGTTGTCTTGACAAAGCATCTTTTCCCTCATTCACCCAGAAGTCACCTAGTATACAATGTCAGGTCTTAAGAAATATCTATCTGACTTTGCCTTTTAGTACTGGGGTTACATCAGTGCAAGAACACATCTGGCTAAGACATTCACTTTTCTAGGTGACTTTCCAGATTAACAGTCAACTCAAGAGGATGGTCATTACCTAGAACTTTTTCAGCTGGCTTTGAACTGATATTGGAAGCTTCAGAATTGTAGGGTTGTGGAATTTTTTCATTGTTTTACAGTCCTTGTGTTTTCAGAGAAAACCACCCTGCAAGTTGACGAGCATTGTGCAAATGAATGTTAGATCTCAGAAAAAAACGGAGATCCTTAGAAAAGAAGGGAACTTTGCATGAGCCTTTGTCTATTCATGTTTTTCCTTACTGGCGTTATAATTCATCCTTCATATTTTTTCCCACGGAAATTTCAGGAACTCAGTGCCTTACACTCATCCAAATTATTTAGTCCCATTTGCACCTTTATTTGAATGACCCGATTAGAAATGTGGGGTCTCAAGTTATTCTAATTTAAACAGTTCCATCAAGATTTCTTCTAAACTGTAACTGCATGTGAGTTGAGAAATTTTATGCAATTTAAGCATTCTGTGTTTGTTTCTCATTTTTAGTTTGGCAAAGCACTTTTAGAAGCAGAGGTACTTTCTGTACAATATATTTCTCATGTGGAAGGTTCACTGATAAAAATGGCTTTTTTAACTGAGAAGCAAAAGTCAGATGCATGCAAAGTGCTGTGAAAGGAGACAATAGCAGACATTTAAAAAATGAGATAGAAATCATCAGCACTTCAGGAGACTGGGAAGAAAATGGGTACTTTTTTTAAATAGGAATTTGGTTCAGTTCCCAAAACACATGGTAACTGATAACCAACCTAAAGTGAGTTTTGGATATCTGATGCCTTTTTCTGATTGTATTTGGCAACAAACATAGAGAGTACATATATATTCTCTGCACACATATAAACCTCAGCAAACATAACAAAAATATCTATCAAGAAAGCATAAAAGCAAAGATGTTACAAGTTTGATTTCCACATTCTGTCTTTGTAAACTTGATTCTGTAGGAATTTATTTTACATAATCTCAAGAATTTCCGAATGTTCATGTAATTGACTGTCTATGTAAGAAATCAATACCTGGGAAATTTTACTTTACTGAACTGTGCATATCAGTTTTGATGTTACCATACTATGCATATCTTTGTGCCTTAATATCAATATTAAATGAATTTTGTTATGATTGTAGTATATTGTAACATCAGGAAAATTCATGTTTCCTGATCTGTTTTTTTTAATTAGTTATATACTTTATTTACATTTCAAATGATTTCCCTGTTCCTGGTTCCCCTCTTCCCAAAAGTTCAATAAGCCCTCTCCCATCCCCCTGTTCCCCAATCAACCCCTTCCCGATTCCCTGTCCTGGAATTCCCCTACCTTTCCAGGACCAGGGGCCTCACCTTCCTTCTTCTTGGGCACCATTTGATATATGAATTGT